>JAJPWW010000106.1:0-80539 GCA_028673005.1 Tanypteryx hageni
TCATAATTTTAAAATGCGATATGTTATTAAATAAAAGAACGTTACTCCTTTCAATAATGGGGGTTGATGAACTGTATATAATAATAGCTTTAATTTAGTGCTTCTAAAGAGAATAAGTGGATTGTATTATAATGCAATTTATTTAAAACAACGGTGTAAACTTATAACGACGTCAAAATCCAAAAACAGGAAATATTAGAGAAATGTGAAAAAAAGTAATGTTGTGTTGGAGCTCAAATTTTAAAGTTATTTAGAGTTTAGTGCACATACCCAAATAAACATTTGAAAATCTTGATGAATATGTTGTTGTGGGCATTAAAGCTTTTTAAAATTTAAACAAATAGATAAATATTATTTCACTTCTAGATATGCTACAACTTTAAAATTATGCAGAAATGTGTGGCCTTAGTACCTACCCTACTGTGGAAAAATTATAATATAATATATACGGACTTAATCACAGCTAGAAATGATACACAACGTGGCCCTTCATAAATGCATTGGTGAACCAAAATACTTTCTTTCCTGAAAACTCTTCTAAAAACCAGGGTGCATCTTATATTCTGGTGCGTCTTATACGCTGCAAAATATGGTGTATGTGTGTGTGTGTGTATATATATATATTCGTCGGGTACGAATCCTGCACGAGTAGGATTTTTTCTCAAGGTCACCCGGCCCCCTGTTTGCGTGGTTTGAGGAGACCGCGCAAATTCAGCTGTTCCGTCCTTTGGAAGGGACGTTAAGCAGTTAGCCCCCCTGGTGTTCTTCATAAGAGCAGGCAAATGCTGGCACCAGGTTTCCCTTCTCCCTTCTGTGTGTGTGTGTGTTCGGTGTGGAAGGCAATGGAAAACCACCACACTGTGTATGTATATTCCCTAGTCAAACCAATTAATTAATTGGTAGGACCTGTCGTAAGACAGAACACGAATGAATGATGATATATATATATATATATATATATATATATATATATATATATGCACATACATACAAGGGTGGTTCAAATGAAAACAGCAAAAGTGAAAAGAAAGTGGGAAGAAGTATGAAATCCTATTATTATTGTTATTGCTATTTTTGTTGCTATTGTTGTTGTTAGTTATTTTTGTTGTTATTGTTATTATTATTTTGGTGGGATATTTTGTGATATTTGGTACCCCTTGTCATATAAATATGGCATCTCGTATAGAACATTTGAACAAAGTTGGAGTTGAGATCAGTGACACGATTTTTGAACACTGAAGGAGTGAAACCAATTTAAATACACAGGAGGATGGTTAATGTGTATGGAGATAACTCTTTATCACAGAGGAGAGTGTATAAATAGGTTGAAAAGTTTTAAAATGGTGTACAAGACGTAGAAGATGCTGCTCAGCCAGGCCAAGCGGATCGTGTAGTCACCACAGAGAACATTTCTGCCGTTGATAGGCTCATTCGCGGAAACTGTTGCATTAAAGTGAAAAAAATCAGCAAGAAATTGAGCATCAGCATTGGATCTGTTCACAATATTGTCCACAAAGAGAGCTTGGATTCAATAAAGTTTGTGCAAGGTAGGTGCCTCAGCAACTCACTGAAGACCTGAAGCAACAACACATTGACGCCTGCTCTGTGCTATTCTCTTGGTATTAAGCTAAAGGGGAAGATTTCCTGAACCGCATAGTGGCCGGGGATGAGACATGGGTCAATCACTTTCAGCCTGAGAGTAAATGAGCAAGTAAAGAATGGCGGCATCCGAGCACGCTGAAGACAAAATATTCAAAGCAACACTATCTGCAGGGAAAGTGATGTTGACTGGATTTTGGGACAAAAATGGACTAATTTTGAAGAGTTATATGGAAAAAGGGACAACTGTCAATAGTGATTCTTACCGTGGAATGGGCCAAAGCCTGCAATCTTGTCCAAACGTCGGGGACTCAACCAAAAAGGGGTTTGTTTGCAACAAGACAATGCCCACCCTCATAGTGCCCATGCAACTCTTGAAACCATTTAGGATCCGCATTTTGAAGTGATACTCCATCCCCCTTATTCCCCAGACTTGGCTCCGGGTGATTTTCATCTTTTTGGCCCGCTCAAAGAGGCATTACGAGGGAAACATTTTTGTTCCGACTGCGATCTTAAAAATGCAGTGCATGATTGGCTGAGCAAGCAACCAAAAAAGTTCTGCTCTGGCAGAATCCATGCATTGGTTTCATGATAGCAAACGTGCATTGCAAGAGGAAGGGACTATGTTGAAAAGTAAATGAGTATATAGTCAAAGGTTTTAATAAAACATTTTTCTTTTCACTTTAGCTGTTTTCATTTAAACCACCCTCATATATATATATATATATATATATATATATATATATATATATATATATATATATATATATATATATATTAACTTAAGGAGATGAAAAGGTAGTGATGAGGGTGGCAACAAGGTGTTGAAGGAAGCCCAGCGGACACTTACCAAGTCGGGGACCAAGATGGCAGGCTGCTGGGGGCGTCGAAGAGACACGTTGAACACACGAACACAAAAAACACAAAAAAACACGCAAGCTTATCGGGTCTATGCCCTTCTACAGCAATAGAGTAACTGAGAGTGACACACTGGGCGGGGAATGACAGGGTGATGTGGGGAGGTTGATGATCGGAGGAGGCAGGGAGTAGGAAGGGTGGATAGCCAATAAGGAGGGAGTGTAGTGAGGTAAAGTGCGAATATATATATATATATATATATATATCAAACAAGGACACTGCATGTCAATCATACACATGAGGTAAATGTAGGAGAATTTTGAGTATTTCTAAATAAAAATTTCCTGCATTTTTCCTGATCATCAAATCACCAACTTATTGAGATGCTTACTTACATGTTTTATTCAAAATTTTCATTGACAAGACCTCATTTTTCTACACCTAACTGAGATGTTTACTTTGGTGTTTTACAAAATTTTCATCATACAGGACTTCAATTTTGTCTGAAGAAAAATTTAGTGAAAAGTATTTGTTAAGTGAAAGAGGTGTAGGTGTGTAGTCTCAATTGATGAATAAATGCCTAAACATGCATTTTCATGCTGAAAAGTCAACATTGACTACAATTTTATATAAGAAAAATTCAAAATTGTGTGTGCAGTGAATATGAGGGAGAAACTAAAATTGAAATAGCCAACGAATTTGCAATTCTGCTAGCTATATTGTCAACTACTGTAAAAAATTGGGATACAATAGAAGCAGTGAAAACAAAAAAATATACATCAATGGAAGAGATTGCGAGGGGAAACTCATGTAGACCTAGGAATCAAAGCACTCAAGTGATTTTACTGGACAAGGGCTAATAAGACTGGGCCCTTTGGTAAAAGAAAAGGCAGATGAGCTATGGCAGAAGATAAGATTTGATTTTAAGTGCTCAAATAGATTGCCTTTTGTTATTTGATTTTAAGGTTAATGCTTCTCCATGTCTGTGTTTCCATGCATTATTTATTGTGTGATCTCGTGGACATCCTGCGCCACAATTTACCTGACACAAGTGATCCAATTCCTGTTTTTTTACGATGATGGTATTCGTGCCCAGTGAATTTTTTTTCTCTTGATTTATTACTTTGGCTGTTACGTAAGAGAATTTTATTCCAATTTTTAGTTTTCATTATTTTTATATTTGTTAAAGGAGTCATGGGATAGATGTATTTTGTCAATACTTCTTATTTATATTACATTGAAACCAAATTAAATCACATATGGCAATTCATGAGATGAAATTGGAACTTTCATTTCCATCCTGCTTTCACAAAGTTCTTGCCAGAATTTGGTATTGCAGAGAATTTGAAATTTTGACATCAAAATAAAATATGGGGCCATTCCAACATGTTCAACTCATAGCTACAAAAATATCCCGTCCTTTGAGTTTCAAATTATCGAGGTTTTCCTGTAATGTCATTTGAGAAAAGTTATCCTGAAATTATATTGTATTCATTTATCACAGCTTTTCTCTCCTATTGTCATATTTAACAATAAAATTTCTATTGTAATCCACTGCTACTTACCTGAATAGGAGAAACGTCATCAAAGTTCTTCATCAAGTAGACAAATCCATTCTTCAAGCTCACAGCCAAGACAAATACTCGATCCTCTAGGTAATTACAGTCAAGGAACATTAAACTTGAGTTAATCTCAACAAATTCCTAGGTTTGGGTAATTAAAATATGCATCATATACTTTTTACAGATATCAATGATGATTGATTAATTAAAGAATTTGATTAATATTTGCAAGTTTAATAAAATGTAAATGTATAGTTTTGAGATTTTTCAAACCAATTTACTCCCCAAAGACTTTATGGCATTTCTCAAAATCTCACCAGTTTGATTGTTACCTCCTTCCTGATCATCGCTTTCTTCCATTTTAAACTTTTCACAGCTCCATGCCATTCCAGTAATAGCCACATCACCAGGGAGCTGAACCTGGGACACCATTGCCCCATGAACATCCATGACAATTATCTGTCCTGAAGTTGTACCAAAATAAACCTGGGAAGAGATAATTAGTGGGAAAAGTATTGAAAATGAGTCCTTAATTATATTTAAAAGGTCATACTATGTTACATTTGGATTGGTGAACAATTACTATTCTAATCCTTTAATAAAGCCATATCTGATGTTAAATGATACTGCAATAAGCATTCTTATGGTATGTAGGACCCTATAAATTGTATACAGGGTGTTCCATAATGATTATACCAAAAACAAAGTTGAATAATTATTTTTTTATTTGAGATAACATCATAATTCAGAAGATATTAACCTCCAATAGATTGAAAATTTTATTCAAATTAATTAACAAACTTCCATCTTTAGCTATTATCAAATTCACACACATTTTCCATATATATATATATATATATATATATATATACACAAGGGTAAGTCAAAAAGTAAAGGGATTCTTTAATTTTATGCTCGGTTGGGTGGTAACAGTTTAGTGTAGTGTAGTTGATATCAGTCATTGTGTCGTAGTGCTATATAAACAGGTTATTATTGTGTGTGTCATAGTTAACCGTTAGAGATGGAAGCTCCATTGTTAATTTTTGCAAAAGAAGAAATGCAGGGAGTGATTCGACTCTTGTTTGTGGAAGGTGCTAAACCTTTGGAATTTATTCATCAAATGCAGGCTCAATACCATGATAATTGTTTATCATGCAGTAAAATTTATGAGTGGATAGGCCACTTCAAAAAGGGAAGAACTTCTGTATATGATAAGGTGTAGAGATGAGGAGTATTTGCAGTAACTATTATTTTGTCAGAGCGACTAACGGGAAACTGGAACCGGTAACAGGGATGCACAGGAAGTAACAGATACGGGATTCACAGCCAGTCACAGGTTCAGTCAACATGAGCTTGGTGGAACAGGAGAAGGGATGCAGTCCCTACTCCCAACCATCCGAGTCGTAACTTGGTCCCAACAGTTCCAAGTGTTCCAACAGTTCCAAGTGTTCCAACAGTCCAAATGGTTTCAATTGATGCTGCTGTGCTGCACTCAGGCAGTCCCCTGCCAGCTCAAGGTAAATGCAATGAAAAAGTCACTGGTGACTCATGTAACAGGTACAAGTCACAGGTATTTATTTGTCACTGGAACAGTTTGTCACTGTGACAAAAAAAGGTAACACTCTCCAACTCTAATGAGGAGAGATCAGGAAGGCCGTCAACGTCAAGGACTGAGAACAATATACAAGTCGTTGAAAGAATGGTACGAGAAAACAGATGAATCAGAGTGGACGACATTATGGAGCCTTTAAACATCAGTCATAGTTCAGCATATTCCATCTTGCATGACACGCTAAATTTTCAAAAAGTGTGTGCAAGGTGGGTCTCTAGACAATTGTCCACGCAGCATAAGGCTCGACATGTGGAAGTCTCACGTACCCATTTGACATGTTATCACAGTCAGGGAGATGAATATTTAGAGCAAATCCTCACCACAGATGAAACCTGGGTGCATAATTATGAACCAGAGAGTAAACCTCAGAGTATGGCTTGGAAACACCTGTCATCACCTGTAGTTAAGAAATTCAAAAGTCAATCATCAGCCGGTAAGACTATGCTTACACTTTTGGGGATAGGAAAGGTGCCATTTTGGTTCATTTCACTCCAAAGGGTGCGATCGTTAACAGTCAGAACTATTGTGATGTGTTACAAATGAAATTGAAGTCTGTGATCAGATCCAAATACCATGGAAAACTTCAAAAGGATGTCATCTTGTTGCATGACAATGCCCATCCTCATACGGCCAATCGGATAGTCATAACAGTAAATGAGTTGGGATTTGAATTGATGGAGTCCAGATCTCGCTCCCAGTGATTTCCATATGTTTGGCCGAATGAAAGAAGCGCTAAGAGGAAGAATATTTTCATCCGATGAAGAAGTCATTGGCGTGGTGCAAAATTGGTTAAAGATGCAACCAAAAAACTTTTTCCTAATAGAATTAAGAAACTTGTGAAATGCTGGAACTAGTGCGTCATATGACGTCACCGAACGTGCTATTTGTTACACAAAATATATTTACAAATATCCACTTATTGTTAGACTTGAAGGACCTCTTGTGTACTGATAAGGAGGAAGTGCATTATGCAGTGTTTCCCATAGCCATTGTATGCTTCAGTCTGTGACTTGGGTTGACTACGTTCGGTTGCATTCGTTTTCTCGCAGTTCATACATAATCGTTACATCACGAGCATTTGTTTTCAAGCCATTGCCGTGGCCACATTTATCGTACTTTCTCTCTGTGAATCTTTTATGAACATTTTTCTTATTTTTTACCCTTCAATCGACAATGAGTTTATGCGGAAAAATTATGATCATTCAATGAATTTCCATTTTACGAGTGCTTTTCAGGAATGCATGTCTCTCATTGAACAAGAGTTGCCTGTGTGTGTGTGTGGGTGTATAAATTAAGGAATCATATAAATTTACATTTTAATGAATTGGTTGTTAATTACATGTAGCAAGCAAGTTTTACTTAGAAATAGTGATGGTGAAAGTAAAGTGGTGTACAGCGGTTTTTAGGTGTCAAGTAGCCTTTTAAGATTTAAGGTTCACATTTTATGCTTCGCGTATAAGATGACCCCTAGTTTTGGGAGGCTTTTTTTGAGCTAAAAAGGTCATTTTGTATGCCAGTATATATGGTAATTACTTTTACTTTCTGTTTCACATACAGGTTTCTATTTAATCTTCTGTCCTTCCAGTCTGCCCCTATTTCTGTCAGTATCTGCATTAATTTTGTCCAATCTATTGTATCATATTCCTTTTTCCAGTCTATGATGCAAACATACATATCAGCAAATGAAAAAAGTGATGAGAGAAAATTCTTTGCTTCTAATATACCTGTTGATCATCAGGAGTCCATATACCACAGGTGATGGTTGATTCAAGGTTGAGCATGGAGGACCAATACCGCTGTCCAGCAACTGACCCCACCAAAACAAACCCATCCTGTGAATCATTGCAGGACAAAGTTTCAGAATATGTTTGTTTGAATGATGAGAACAGATTTTTGAAAGCTTTAAATGTAAATTATTGATATACTGCCAGAACTTGCGAAAAATTGTTAAATGAAAATCATACTTTCTGCATGTTGGCTTACTATTTTTCACTACATTTTTTCCCATGTGTCAGAATTACTTATGCACTACAGAATGATCAAGAATTTCAATTTATATCGCACAACATTCACAATAAGGTAGTAATAGAAAGCCAGATGTAGTTAATTTTTAGGAAAATATTTGCAAAACTTGAATTATAAGTTACCAAGAAATGGGAGTTTACACAAAATGGCAATGCTATTAGTTATAGAGGGGTTATGATTAATGGTGGTTTTCTTTTTCAGTTTTTTTGGCCAAAGTTATTATTAAATCCATCATATATATACTCTGTTCCACCCTTAGAAGACAGTATTACACTTATGTGCCAAATTTCCCCTACATTAGAACCAGCGCTTATGCCTTTGTCCCCTATTAGACATTAAAAAAAAATAAAACCAATAATTTAGTATATATCACTGGAAGCAAATAAATGTACATGTTTTATCATAATTACTGGTTAATATTATCACCTAGGTATATAAGGTAAAAAATTTAATAGCATTTTCGCGAGCTGTTTGCATTGATATCATTTTAAATAATAAAAAAATTGCCTGAATAATTTAGTTTAAAAAATGCTATTACCTTTACAAATCACTATCCTTACTCCTTCCATAATGGAGTGTGTCAAAGGCCATGATACATTAAACAACCACTTGCTTTAAACTCGCATACGAGACTGTTTTAATGTGTCAAACATTGGGTTATTCTCCCTCAGGAAAAATCTTCAGCATGTGTCCCATCAGATAATTCCATTCCTCCTTTCATAATATGCACATTTTACCGAGGAGCCATAAAGGAGGCACCTATTGACCATCTCCCTTAGAAACATCTTGGTGCAAACCTCTCGCCTATTTACTACTAGATCATAAACTCTCCTTGGGGAGGATTTGCAAAAGACTTTTCGTCTGTGTGTTTACTTTCAACGAACCTCATCTCATTTTTCTTTTTGCGGAAAACTGATTTTTTTAATTTATTCATTGATTTTAAGTTAATTAATTAATAAAATCATACCTAATTCTTTGTAAATAGGTTTTATATTATAATTTTACATTTTATACATTAAATAGAATTTTAGCCTGTCAGTATTACAGAAATGAAAATTGTGTTTTATCCAATTTTATGAACCCAATCTTATTATTCGACGTGATTTTAAATGTTTTAATCACTCATTTTCTGAGTGAAAATACATCAAGCAATTATACAAAGAGGTTTCTTGAGTTTTTAATTTCGTTGCTACAATCAATTGCCTAAATATATCCTGCATTCCTTCAAAAGGAAAGAAAATTTATATTATAACTGCTGAATTCTGGTGAGTAAATATATATAATTTACCTTCATGCACATGCTGTTTCATAAGAGAAAAGAAGCAGAACAATGATACAAATAAAAGCTAAAACTAAGAAAGAATATATATATATAAATCAGCATAGTTTTAACTATATAAATATTTTAAATATATAAATCAATGTAGTTTTAACCAAATTTTGACTTAGCAGTGGATTAAATTAAATACTAAAATGATAATGAACAAATAATAGTAATAATGCTGTAATTGCTCTTATTTTCGTTTCAACAACAAACGGTTAGGCCAGGACAAAAATACAGAAGTAGGCTATTATTGTATGTTATTTGCGAGTGCTTATTTATTATTATATCTGTTGAAGACAATATCACTGTAATCACAACAAATTTGGCCACTGAGCGGGCTTAGAGAAAGCCAGACCTAGAGGGAAAATCAATGGAAAAGTAGGAGATAGTGATATCCCATAAGAGACTATTCTGCTAAAGGTGGAATGCACAACAGCTATTTATTTATTTATATTCAACTCTTTGATGGAGTACAAAAGAGAGTGGGAGACATTTAATACGCAGGGTAACAAGGAATGGAAATCTTCTAATTATTAGATGAATTACAGTGTAAGATATGGTCAGTGAAAGGTTTCCCAAAAATAAAAAATATATGCCTTGACTTCATAATAGAGCTGGATAGGTCCACAAAGTGATGATAGTCGATTTGATGAGCTTCACAGCAGCCACATTGTCATGTTTTTATTGGGTTTGCCAAAAAGTTCATGCATATCATAATACGTAGGTGGCAGTAAAGGTCTTGCTAACAAGTAATTAACGTTATAGATGCCAAATCAAACTACCACTCAACAAGTAGACATAGTAAGCAACACATAAAAATAGATTTTACAAGGGACTTGAAATTCTTTTGAAGAATCAAAATGAGTGAAAATCAAGTGCATTTGAGTGATGAGATACGTCATGACTTGAAAAAAGGATGTTATTCCATAAATGCTGTAAAAAACATATGTGAAGTATATGGAAAAGGTGCTATAGCTATTTGAACCTGTCAAAAGTGGTTCAAGAGATTCCGTGAGAGTAATTTTGGCATGGAAGAAAACCCATGCTCTGAACATCCTTCCAATGTTGACGACAACAGAATTCGGATTTTAATTAAAAATAATTCACAGCAAATCTCAAGTGTGGTTGCAGAGATAATGGGGATATCAAAATTTAGTGTAAACCATTTGAAGAACATGGGTATCATCAGAAAGTGTGATGTTTGGGTCTTACATTAGCTCACAGAAAAGAATTTTCGCATGTGTTTCCTTATTCATTCATATAGAAAGGAGTCATTAATGATGAGAGATGGGAAATGGGAAGAAAAAACCACAGTGGTCATTCTGAGGGGAGGCCTCCCTCCCCACTGCATAGCCACCATTGCATCCAAGAAAGGTGGTGCTCTGCATTTGGTGGAATTTCAAGAGAATTATCTACAATGAGCTGCTCAGCTCCAATGAAACCATCAATGCAGAGAAGTATTGCATTCAACTCCATAAATTGACATCCAGGTCTGGCAAATAGGAAAGAGATAGTTTTCCACCATGATAATGGGCAATAGAAAATGGCAATAAATGCCCAGGAAAATATTAGCGGAGTTGAAATGGGAAGTGCTCATTCACCATCCTTATTCTCCTGACATTGCACCATCAGATTATCGCCTGTTCAGGTCTCTTCAAAACTCTCTCTCTCTCTCTGGCAAGAACCTCCACCCCTTTGAGGATGTTGAATACCACATAAAAGAATTCTTTCATGCAAAACCTCAAATATTTTATCAAGATGACATCATAAAACCACCTAGGTAGATGGAAAGAGGTTATCAAATTGGGGATTATCAACTGCATAGGTCAATAATAAAATATTTCCCAAATAAATTTCAAACATTTTGTTTCGTTGAAAAATATGCACAAAATTTTTGGCCAACTCAATAATTCTATAGAATCAAATTAGGAAAAAATTCATACTATGTGATTTGTAACCAGTTATAACAGTTTCAGCATATGTATAAGTACTGGAATATTTTCCAATTGAGACAATATTTTTCAAAGAGAAAACAGCATTTTACCTGATAGCATATGAGTGCCATACGTCCATCATGAGACCAGGAAAAGTGAGTGACTGGGGTGTTTCTATCATTTATCAGCTCTATACTCCAACGTCCTTCATACTTGATCCAGACAAATATGATACCTGAACTATCACAAGATGCTAGCTTCTGGTATGGTTCATTCCACTTCACAAGAATCACCTGAAAAGAAGAAAGGGTCTAATTTTTATTTAGGAAATATGCTAAGAGCTCTTTTAGAGATAACCATACAAAAAACTGTTAAATTGAGAATAATGAAGTTCAGAGATTAATATGAATTATAATGACGAATATACTGTGGAACTTCCATAACTCAAACGTCTATAACTAGAATTTTCCATAACTCAAAGTGAATTAATTTTAAACGTATTTCCATAAGTCGAATTTTCTATAACTCAAATATTTTATTTGTTTCCCTTGAAGTTTGACTTATGGAAGTTCCACTGTATTAAGTTTATAGCATATTTTTTATATTTTTGACTCGTTTTCCATTGATAAATAAGAAAGTTCTGAAAAAGAGTAGACTAAAATGTAATGATCAAAATCAAAATATTTTGTACAAAATAGAACTATACGGTAAAATCCCTACTCAACTGCCCAGCCATCCCTCTACATGGCCACTTTTTTCCTGAGCTTAACTGACTCCCGTTCATACCAACGTATTGTTAACCTCTAAAAATTAACACTGGCCAAGGGCTAAGACCATCTCAGTGCCTTGAAGGACAGTCGCAGTGTTGGAATTTTAGGAATATTTTAAAATAAGCGAAAGCCATATTTGTCTCTGAAAAGTATTAGATTGCAATTAGAACACGTTCCATTCTCCCTCTCTCCTGCCCTTCTCCCACTCCATGTCTGCCTCTGTCACTCTTCCTCCATCTCACTTCTCTCCCTCCCCCTCTTCTTCTCTCTTGCTTAAACCGAAGATATTAATTTAAATTTATGTTCAACTTGTTTAATGCCTATAAAATAAACTGATGTGGGCAACACATGACTTTCTCTATATTTATATGGCAAATTACATGTTGTTAGCTCTGGGATCGTTGTCAATATTTACTTCCGGTTGACAATTACTAATTGTAAGACGTAACTAACAACTGTTAACAATAGTCTTCGGTAGGTGGCGTCATGGTGGCAGCTAAAAATATAAGATATCTCTTAAATAATGCATTATATGGAAAAATGTATCAAACAAAGGTTGTAGAAAATGAAATTTTCTACAACCTTTATTCCAATACATTTATCAAATATTAAAGCAAATATTTGCTTTAATATATGATATATGTAAAAATGTATTGGAATAAAAGTCGTAGGAAATTTAAATTTCTATGATCTTCGTTTGAAACATTTTCCCATATAATGCATTGTTTAAGAGATCTCTTATATTTTTAGCTGCCACCACTACGCCACCTACCAACGACTATTGTTAACAATTGATGCTTAGTTACGTCTTAGTAACGCTCCTTTTTATTTTTTTAATTTTTGGAGCTTTGTGGCTATATCCAATATCAGAAGGCTATGGTTTCAGTTTATTTCTGTTCTGTGCCAAGTCTAAAATTTTCTCGCAGTTTATAAAAATATTTATTTTTATGTAACCTATTTGGAATTTTTAGAAATATTACAGGTATGGAGAAAGTCATGTGGTGGCCACATCAGATTTTTTAATTTTGGTTTCAGAATGAAAAGATTACAATCACTACGTGGTGTGTGATAGCAGCATATTAACCAGGAATACTTATGGCCTTCGAAATATTGAAAATTGTGCGTTAATTGGATATCGTAAGCATAGTTGATGTTCTTGGTAAAAAAATTTTACATGCGATTAGTATTTTCTGCTATATGTATATTTAGCTATCTGATGTTACTTTTGCAATGTAAGTTACAATGCATTTTAGTCATGTAAATATATGATTTAAATTAATGGCTTATGTAATTATAACCGCTGTCTTACTTGATGAAATGTTACACTTGCATATTATTTCAATGTGCAAATGATTCATAAAAAAGCCAACAAGAATGCTTAAATAAATGTATATTGCGCTTATATTAAGTTGAGCCTGTCCATTGACAGTGTAAATGTCCAATAAATTCAGGCATCTAATTTGAATCTGTTTATTACCAATGGAGGAGGTTATAGTTAAGAATAAATTTGACAAATAGATTGTAGAATGTTTTAGTTTGCTGTGATTTGGTAATATCTTAAAAGATATTTTGTTGTGCCTCATTTTGAAATAAACTTTCTGTATTTATGCTTTACATGTACAAAAATATCATTATTTTAATTGAACGAGGAGAATTCAATTGTGCGTTGGCAATTATTTTTAGAAATTCTCTGACTGACTAGATTTAAATACTAAGGTCCAGAGGCACTAAAATTTCGGCTGGCTTTTCCGTGATTTTCGAAATTTATCTTATAAATGTCACTCGGTAGCTAAATTCTAATTGGATTTCTAAAGAATTATCGTAATGTTTAAATACATTGCTTCTTTACTTTTCTTAACATCCTATTTAATTTTTTGTTGTTTTTATTTATATAGTTATGGGTTGATTTCCTTCATATAACATGAATTTTTATATTAAACTACTTTGGAGACATTTCATATGAATCACTGCATCGAAAACAAGCATGGTAATTTTTCACCAACAACAAAAAGGATCAAAACTTGACGCGCTAGAAATAATATTGAAAGTAAAAAGGGGCTGGGGGGGGGGGGGGGGCTCAGAAGCATACTGGCCCAGTAGGTAAAAATCCCCTGGGCCGGCCCTGGGTAGAGAGAGAAGAAGGGGAGGGGTGAGAGAGGGAGCAGATGGGGAGGGGTGAGAGAGGGAGCAGATTGGGAGGGAGAGAGAAGCTCGAAAATAGGACTAGATATAAATTTATACCTTAAATATATGCCGAAAGGAGGAGGTTCAGGGTTGCACACGGGCAGCGGACGAATTCGCCTCCCGGAGCGAGGCACGAGGTTGACACGCATGGCGCGCAGGGGCGGAGCCGCTAGCCCTTATAAAAATACTTTCGCTGCAAATTTTATTTGTCCTCTTCTGCCCTCTTTTTAAAACCATTTTGCTCTTTTCATGAGGCCAAAATCAGGTCACCCTAAACCGGGGCATTGAAAAGAGATCTCTCGAACCTGTAGTAGTATTTCATTTCGTATTTTCCCGAAAAATCTCCGCAATATGACTGATACCTATCTTCACCTAAATATTTACCGCCTCAATTAAAAACTTTACAAATTCATTTTGATTTGCGCTCTAGCGCCACATACCGTCATTTTCTTCCCAAACATTAGAAAATTACTATAAGGTATTTGAATAAACAAAAACGCCTTATAATGCATTTTGATAAATAATTCTTGTATTTCTTAATAATATCAAACCAAATTTTAGTTAAGTTACAAAATTTGGAAATGCCTGCCGTTTAACAATTACTAAAATTCAGGACAAACTACGTCCAAGACAGTGCACGATCTGGACATCGGACATTTCGACACATTTAAAAAAATTTCTGGACTGTCCATACAATTTCCAAATGGGTGTGGCAACCCAAATCTACAGGCTTTGATTTTAGTATCGGGGAACACAGTATGGCTGCACAGCGGGCTGCCTTTTATAAATCGAGCACCAATAACGAGGGATGTAGATTCATTCCAGTTTCTTGTAAACATATACTTTAAAGAAATTTCCACATTCTAAAATGACGTTTACATTTTGAAGATAAAAAAAATGTCACAAGAGGAAAATAATAACCTCTAATATGGCGATGAATAGTGCATTGCCGGTAGAAGTGCTTTGGACAATAAGTAAATGTTCAGACAAATATAAGAATATCTGGATTTAGAAAGATAAATTTCATTTACAGGTGATCACTACCATTTCAGATTGCACGTCAGCAAAGGAAAATTTTATGCCGTTATTTGTTTTTGATTTGAGTTCATTTACAGTAATTAAGGGTTCATGAATGCTCTTTGTAACAGAAGGAATAATTTTTTCCACTCTCTTTACATGGATTTTCTTAGAGAGGATGTCTTTTTAATTAATTTCACATATTGAACACAAGTATTACGTTACCTTTATAGTTGCTAAGCCAGTGCCAAAATCGCTTTATAAAACTACATATAACTATCTTCCATAACCATGGCGATGCTTATTTTGCAACTAACGAGGAAGGCCCTTCAGATTAATTTATTAAAACTCTGCTGGCACATAGAGGGCTCAAGAATATTATTTAATACGTATTTATTCTTTGCGGCTGATACGCGGTTTTAGGAGGTGAAACCACCTACAAAAGGTAAACGTCTGATTTCTTTCGGAAGAATAACGAAGAAGCATTTAACGCAAAAGTTGTTTCTTACTGAACTGGCCATGAAACGGCGTAAGCAAACATTTCCAGAAATAATGTTTTATCCACAATTATCCTTATTTCGAGAAAGATTTCGAATTTTTTGATAAAGACAAAAAATACAGAGAATTTTATTCCGACTACAACGGCATCGAGTACTTCTACTGATGATAACTGCAGTGGCCGAGCATCTATTATGAACAACGAACGTGTTCCTCTCTCTCTCTCTCTAGAAGAGTCGACATCTTTGTTCACCGCCATTATTTGCGGAAAATGACACACGTTCTCGGAAATTAAAGGGCAGCGGGCGTGCCTGATAGCAACCCCAGAATAGGCGGTTTCGAGCCATTAAATATGCATCGATTGCGGTGACGTTAAGGATCCATCCGCTCACGCGACGCGCGCCACCCCGCAAGACGGGTAAACACGCGGCATAATCGAACGGCAAGGAAGCAATCGACAAGGCGCTCCCCGAAAGCGACAGGTGACCTTTCCAAAGCATTCGAAATGGGTGACACTCAACTGCGCCCAGAGGTCAGTTTAGACCCCCGAGCGAGTAGGGATAAAAAGCGGCTTTTGGGACAACCTTGACCATGAATTGGCGAATACGTGTGTGAACTGACCTATACGTGGACTGTGTTGTGTTCTGCGTAAGTCATTGACCTTGTCGTAGGTCTGGTTGGGTCATTGGCCTGGTAGTGTGTATGATGTAGGTGGGATTTTGTTAAAAAGCGGGGATTGGGACAACCTAGTCTGTGAATTGGCGAATATTGAATTGGCGAATAGGTGTGTGAACTGACCGTGTTGAGTTCTGCGTAAGTCCTTGTCGTAGGTCATTGGTCTGGTTGTGTGTATGATTAAGGTGTGATTCTGTGTGTGTTTAGCGATGATGTAGTGGAATGATGTGATATTGTGTAAGGTAATGGTATTGGTTTTGCGTTAGTGTGGTCATTGGCCTGGTTGTGTGTATGATTCAGGTGTGATTCTGCGTGTGTTTAGCGATGATGTTGTGGAATGATGTGATATTGTGTAAGGTAATGGTACTGGTTTTGCGTTATTGTTGATATTCGCATGGAAGTTGAATGACCCTTTCGCTTCTGCGTCATTCGTTGACCCTAATTTTCGCAATGTTTACATGTTTGAGGTGTGTATGTGTAAAGATGTGGAAGTTGAATGACCCTTTCGCTTCTGCGTCATTCGTTGACCCTAATTTTCGCAATGTTTACATGTTTGAGGTGTGTATGTGTAAAGATGTGATTTTGCAGGGTCATTGACCAAGTGGTAGGTTTGTTTCGGTCATTGGCCTTGTTGTGGGTATGATAGAGGTGCGTGATGAAGTGTAAAGATGTGATTTTGCAGAGTCATTGACCTAGTGATAGGCCTGTTTCGGTCATTGCGTGTTTTTATATTCGAATGGGGGTGATATTGTGTAAGGTAATGGTACTGGTTTTGCGTTATTGTTGATATTCGCAATGTTTACCTGTTTGGTATGAGTTAGTGCGATATGGTGTAGCCAAGTGAAAGTTGAATGACCCTTTCGCTTCTGCGCAAGTCGTTGACCCGTGGAGGGGATAGGGCCTTCCAATATTTACATCTGCGTGTGTTTTGGTTTCTCCTCAGCGCGTGTCTTCGGTCGGTCGTTTACCCTTCTAAGCAGGTTTTCGACGAGCTAAGTAGGTCACCAACTTTTAGGTAAAGAAAAACCGGTTCTGAGTGGGGTGGGGACGGTTGAAATGATTCAAAATGAAACAACATCGAGTAGGCAGATCATGTTTATTGTCGTTCCCTCTCATACCATTCTTCCATTTTTTGTATTTCGTGACATGTAGTCGTCATATCTTCCATATCATGCGGATGATACAATTCAATGTAATCAATAGGTATAAATTTCAGATCTGGTCTCTTGACCCACTTCCAATTATGTTCATGATAGGTCCGAATAGCTGACCCAAATTTATGTATAATTGCAAGTTGTTTTAAGTCCTTAACTGAAATGTAATTGTTTTCCAATCAATAATTTCTTAGATTTATAATATACTAATAATATCAAATATTAATTATATCCATTACCTTTGGAGAGCGTTTTGATGCGTAGAAGATTTATGTGCACCTCTGTCCTCTATCGAATCTCAGATCTAAATGATTCAACGTATGAGAAACTCTCTCGAGGAATCAGCAGGTCTTAACTTGTCGAAGGTTGATTGGGAGGTGAAATAAAATGGATAAGGATAGGTTATTGACCTCTACGGTCGGGATGGGTTTTATCAAGTAAATAAAACATGATAAAATTTTAAAAATCGATTTATTTTTTTATTCAATCAATATCATCTTGACAAAAAATGCATTCTTAATCAGTTTCATCACAACATGAAAAACCAAACATGATACAATTGCGTTTTTCTCTTCTGTGATCATCTAGTGGTACATCACCTTCACGCCACTGTGTCATCCGCAATCCGCAGTAAACACATTGAACTGTATCGTATGTTCCGCAGCAGTACACCATTCCGGCTTCGGCGAGATTCTCAGGAGACACCGATGTATTCTTCCATTCCTTGAATGTCTTTATGCGTGCACTTCTTTCCAATAAATTAATGTCACTTAAATTGAGACGACACCATTCAGCGAGAGAAAATGCCCGACTGTGGGAGCAAATATCTGGCATATCTATTCGAAAATGGTAAATACACTCAGTACCAATTCTCTTATTCAGCTTCTCTAGTGCAGGGCAGTCGAAGTCATCTAAGTTATAGACATTTTTAATTTGCGAATGGATGGCCTTTCTTAGAAATTTACACTTTTCCACTCCTTTAGTAAAGATGTAATCGAATGGCCTTGTATATTCCTTCAATATGTATTCTGCCATATCATATTCCACATCGCCAATATGCTCATCTATAGCATGATACTCTTGCGTGGTCCATACATTGACGCTATTTGAATGATTTTCCAACTTAGGCGTTTTAAAAATCCAATGTTGACTTGCAAAGGTGTTTAATGAGATTATGGATAATTCTCGCAACAAAAAACGTCCCGATGCATCTTTGTCAAGATTGAAGTCAACAATAGCTGAATTCATGTTTGCTACTGATGGTGGAAAGTATCATCGCACTATATTTATCATCCTGCAAATTTCACTGAGCCAGTCAGCGGATCATACCAAAATGACTCATCACTGATCACTAAGCAATGAGCGCTAGTTCTAGATAGGAAATTTGTTTCTGATTCGAAGTCTACTCTAACGTCTACAGCACCTGAAGTGATTGATTCATCTTGCTTCGAACAATCAATGACTGCGATAGGTGCGATATTAACGAATTGATCACGTGACAACAAAGGTTTTGGTTCATTTCCATAATATGATTTCTGAAATTTTGCGTACATATTGTAAAGCTCAGCTATCTGCCCCTTGCTAAAATTTAAATCTAATACATCGTAGGGGAAACTTTTATTATTGAGAAAAACTTGAATGCCTCTTAAATTACAGTGGTCGAAAACACTGCTATCCCGCTGTACAATATTATTCCGTGATGTTTGAAATGCGAATATAACATAACGAGGTTTACTAAACTGAGAGGTTGTCTTTACGACCCAAGTCTGTTTTTCACTTCTCGGTAATTCTGGGTAGGATGAAAGTTTCCAGCGTCGATACGTTATCTGAATAGGTTTATTTTGATCAATACGTTTGAGTAAAAGTAATTTCTGCTTATCGGATACTGTAACATATGGAATTCTCCAACAAATTTTATCAATTGTAATTTTAGCTTTCACATTATTGGTAGATACGTAGCAGTTATCATCAGTGCGTGCTCTGATTAAAATGAGTTCATGATTTCCGTTGATAAAAATCTTATCATTATCTTCCATTAACCCAAACATTGTATTCAGCGGGATACAAACGTTAAAATTCCCATCTTCCAATACCTCGCTCGACTTTCCGGGGATTACCCATCCTGCATTTAGTAATCCTTTCGATGTACTATCTGTTAGTGAAACATAACCCTTGAGAGTGCAGGTAACTCCTGGATTTCTCACGCTGTCTATTTCAGCACCATTTAAACAATAACGAGCCTCAGAAAAAAGATGATAGAAAGCATTATTTACAAGCGTGGTGGTTGATGCTATACCGGATCCATCTTCATTAGTAATATGACCTTCTATATAGATGTGACTTTGACTTGGAAGAATAAAATCAGATTGATTTTGAACTACCATACGAATTTCATCATTGTAATCGAACTTTGATTGTGTGTAAGGATGATGAGTATGGTACTCGATGGAAGTTATTGATTCATCATAACGCGCACTGGAGTCTATATTTAATATATCCATTTCGGATGCAGACGGAACCCGAGAGATTCTAGAAACTGTATGTTATTAGATGATAACGGTTTAGCAGTACGTGGTGTACTAATCCATCTCATCGCCGCACCGCGATTATAAGGATTTCGAGTAAAATCAAGACCCATTTTCCTTTAAATGTAATCTAATTGTAATAGTTTCGTTGCGGAAGTCTACTGGATTTCCGTTTTGATCTAACAATCTGAGAGTGATGTTGTTTATCGTTCTGGTATTCACAGGCAAATAAATTATCTCACTAGGTCTTTCTATTATTTTATACCCCGGTGGAACTTCAGGAAAAAACTGATGTAATATATGCACATTCTCACCGTTTTTATACGAACCTTCTACAATGTTACATTCGATAAGAATGTCATTTACGTGAAAAACGTCTACAATATTGTCTGATATGTGTCTTACTTTTGCTTCCAATTTTCTCTTCGCAAATCCGAGAAGTGATGCTATCGAACCATGTTTAGTAAAATCCACCTCAAAGTTACAAGTCAATGCTGAACGTAAAGTATTATTATTTGCTTCGATCTTTATTGCATCTTTTCCTAAAACACTTTGTAAATATTCGTTTAAATCATCAATTTCATATGTTCCTGTTGGTATTACCACAGAATTTCCGCTTCCATAGTGGAAGATATTGTTCCCATCGAACACGTTAGGTATTGTATAATAAGTTTCTAAACTCACACATCCTATGCTATAATTTTTATCAGCATCCAAGGTGATCTCGGGAAAATAATCAGCATTAAGAGTGGATGTTTTACCCGTAAACGTTAACGTCCAAGACATGACTAATTACAATTCCAGATGTTTGCATCTTTATTCAAAAATTTTAAACATAAATGACCGCAATTTACAGCTTTTGTTTTCTGATATCTATCTCTGTTATAATGAATCGTGCTATTTTTAAAATAATTTAGGAGTTCTGTAGGTGGTGGAAGATTTCCAAAACTGTCAAAGTAATCAACATGTTTGCCCGTTTTTCTGTAACACACCCAATGTGTTCCCGCCCCATCAGAGTCATCCAAATTTACAATACCACTCTCATTAGACCACGGCGATCGTAAAGGCAATCCGTCTCTCATAAATACGCCTCGAAAATTTGGAATATTTAACTTCTTAACATAGTGAAGTAGATCAAAATTGGAGAGCGCTCTCTTAGGTAACCTACTTAAAAGTTTTTTTTTTTATTCGGTGGTGAAATGTATAAGCCTAATCCCTTCTTATATGGTTTCATATAGAGCCCTTTCCCACGCAACGCTATTGCTTCCATTCTAGCATTATGTCTTTTCGATTCTTCCAATCTCTTTTTTGCGGCATTTGCCTCAGAAGCAGCTTTTATTATACCTGATGCACCACCTGCCAAACCACCTAATGCTGACAACCCTGCAAATAAAGGTATTAGTGGGATAATTCCTCCAGTCTTTGGAATTGGTATAACTCTAGGCGTAGTATATTTACTCCTTTTCTTTTTCACATCCCTTCGAATAACATTAAGTGTTAATTTAGCAGCCTGATTGAGGTTTTTATTTTTCAAGTTTTTCATTGCTACTCGAGCTCTCCGCATGATATTTCTAAAACAGTTAGAGTTTCTAGTTCCACTACCCACCTTCACTTTTGCTTTCATTATATTCGTAACTATACCTGCAGATATCTTTTCACCTAAACTCGCGTCTTTTGATTTTACACGTTGCCAAGCCTTTTCGGCTAGATCGAGGTCGGCTTTATGTCTATCAGATAAATCTTTAGATTTAGAGTATGCTATGTCGTGTTGTTTACAATAAGCATCTAGTGGATTTATACCTTGATCTCCTCTTGCAAGACGTTGTTTTAATTTCGTCCCTGGACCACAGAATTGGTACCCTGGTAAATGAAGCTCAAATGGTAAATTATTAATGACACTATTCACCAGTCCTTTTCCAGATGCGTACCGACTCATACTAATGTGGTAGAAAGTTTGTTTTGCTATTTATTTAAACTCACGGTGGAAAGAATATCATTATAATGGAGGTAGAGGAACAGTGCGAAAAGCTCCCGATAGGTACATTCTCGTTTGATGAATGTAAACCGCGCGAGAGGCATGGTCCCTTGCTTCCTGAAAGTATCCGCTGTATTGTTTGCGGTCCATCTAATTCTGGTAAAACAAATGTAATAATTAATCTTCTCACAGAGACAAATGGGCTAAAGTATGAAAACGTGTATTTATACAGTAAGTCGTTGAATCAACCAAAATATTTATTTCTGCAAAATATTCTTTCCTTAGTTCCTGAAATTGGACACTTCTTTTTCAAAGACAACAAAGGAGTTGTAAATATAGATGATGTAAGACCGCACTCTGTATTTATATTTGATGACATTTCTTGTGAAAAGCAAGATAATATGAGAATATATTTTAGCAGTGGTCGGCACAAGATGATTGATTGTTTTTATCTTGCTCAGACTTATTCAAAAGTTCCGAAGCAATTGATACGGGATAATGTAAATTTGATTATACTTTTTAAGCAGGATGAATTAAATCTCAAGCATATTTATGATGATCATGTAAATACGGATATGACCTTTGCGCAATTTAAGAACATATGCATGGAGTGTTGGAGGGATAAATATGGCTTTATGGTAATAGATAAAGAATGTGATATTAATAAGGGACGCTATAGAAAAATGTTTGATTCTTTTATAAAACCACATAACATTTCATAGGTTCATTCAGTGTTTACAGGGTAATTAAACCGATATGTTTCAAGATAAAAGAAAGAGAAAAGCTGAAGAGGATCTGACTCGTGAAATCATTAAAAGAAGTGATAATATCCGAGAGAAATACAATAATTTAAAAAGAGCGCAGAGATCAGAACAAGATTTTTTATCACAGTCATTTAAACCAATTGTTGATCCTTTAAATGACCTCGTGCGACAAACCAAATCTCAAAATATCTCCAAACCTACTGTAAATAAACAGTCCGATGAAAAATCTCCAGACAAAACTCTTTTTAGTAATTACATTAAATTGGTTATGAGCAATGATAAGAGATTAGATCGTACTTTTGGAGTCAGATATAGCGGAACTGATTGGTTTATTGGAGATTCACCTGTTGAAATGGATGATGAAAACCTCATCGTGAGAGATAAGACTTATGTTGAGACACCGGGACTGCTTGAGCTTTTATTTATGACGAAACCAAAAATGGATGAAGTTAAGCCTAAGGATATGGAAAATTATCGTCAAATATTAATAGATACCAATGCTCATAAACGAGGATATAATAGTCGGGAGAAGATAAACAGTAATCGAGGATCTAAGTACGTAAAAATTATATCTAAATTGTTTCCCAATTCTACAACAGGCCGAGGGATGGATGTTTCACAACCTATCATTGAGTATTGGGATGACCCGAATGAACTTGTGGACAGACTTAAATTAATTCTTTCATCTAAGGCTTCGGGGCATTCAGGTCACGACAATGAAATTGTCGCCATCATAGAAGAGCTTAGAGATAGCGATATCATTATATAAGATATGATAGCGATTTTACTTTCGCAGTAAAATAATGCCTGTGGATAAGTTTGGACGTTCTTTGAGGAGAAGAAGGAGGATGGATTCGTATGATATGCTAGGAAATCGTTTAACAAATTTAGCTTCTCCTATAGACACCAATGATGCTGTCACAAAAGGATATTTGAGAGATAACACACTTTCATTGACTGAACATCAAATAAATGCTGACAATCGTCGCATATCTAATATAGGCAAATCTCTTCAACCTAGAGATGCTGTCTCAAAAGAGTACGTGGACTTTCGAATACCAGGAGCGACGAGACATTATATTTCAGCAGGTGGACGAAGAATCGTAAGTGCGAAAGAACCAATAGATGAGGGTGATGTAGTAAATAAACGTTTTTTGCTTCAAAATGCTATAACAATAGCAAAAGACACTACGAGTGCAAAGAAAACCCGAATAACGGATTTGAATGATCCTCAGGATGAATATGATGCAGTTAATTATAAGACCTTGCTTACAAAATTACAGAATGCTGTTATCATGGATAGCGGTGTGATAGATGTGAAAAGTCATCGGATAACAAACGTATCAAACCCTCAAGATGAAAGTGACGCTGTTAATTTTAAGACTTTGCTTGAAAGCTCAACAGTTCATCTAAATCATGTTGCAAATAACACTATCACGCTAAATAAGAATAAATTTGATGCACGCGGACATGCTCTGACTAATGTGAGAGATCCTGTGGAAGAAACAGACGTTGTCAATTTGAGTTATTTGAGGAGATTGCTTTTAAAACGTCAGTATTAATAGAGGAACATTTCAACGGTCACGGAATAATTATGCAGTCAACCTAGACGTGAAGATGGATATCAGACGTGGAATTGTCAATGAACTTCACAAACCAGCGAGGAAGAATTATGAACGAAGAAAAGTTCTGATAAAAGGTTTGGACGACTTATGGCAAGCTGATTTGGTAGAAATGCTTCCTTATTCAAGTGAAAATCGTGGATACAAATACCTATTAACCATGATAGATGCCTTATCAAAATACGCTTGGGCTGTTCCTGTGAAACGAAAAACCTCAGAAGATGTCTCGCGGGCTGTGAAGATGATTCTCAAACAAAGGAAACCGAGAAATATTCAAACTGATCAAGGGAAAGAGTTTTACAACAATAAATTCATTGGTTTGATGAAAAAACATGGAATTAACCATTACAGCACATTTAGCACAATGAAAGCTTCAATAGTAGAACGATGGAACCGTACTCTTAAAACTGAAATGTGGAAACGATTTAGTTTACAAGGTAACCACAAATGGTTAACAATATTACCTATTTTAGTTCAAGAGTATAATAATAGGGTACATAGAACGATCAAGATGAAACCTGCTGATGTCACTAAGGAGAATGAAAAGGATATATTATCAAGAATTTATCAAAGGAAAATAAGAAAAGGCGCTAAAAAGGTCAAATTTAGTGAAGGGGACAATGTACGCATATCAAAAAGCAAGGCAATATTTGAAAAAGGTTTTACGCCTTCTTGGTCTACAGAGATATTTGTCATAGAGGAAGTAAAAAATACGGTTCCACCAACTTATATTCTCAGAGACCAAAATAATCAACCTATTAAAGGCGGCTTTTATCAAGAGGAATTGCAGAAAACAAAGTTCCAGGATGTTTACTTAGTGGAAAAGATTTTGAAGAGACGTGGTGATAAGGCGTACGTTAAATGGTTGGGATTCGACAATTGTTATAACACATGGGAAGATGTAAATCAAATGTTGAAATAAATAAAAGATTTATGTTTCATATTCAATTGTTTTTATTCCAATTTAGGAAATAATTTTCCATCACCAATAGAATAAAGCGCAATTCAATTGCGCACACATTTCACATAAAAAGTACAGAAATATCAATACTAAAAACTAAATAGAAAAAAGTTATTTCAATTGCGCACACACAACACATAAAAAGTACAGAAATATCAATACTAAAAACTAAATAGAAAAAAAATATTTCAATTGCACGCACATTTCACTTAAAAAGTACAGAAATATCAATACTAAAAACTAAATAGAAAAAAAAATTATTTTCATTCGTCATTCGGAGTTAAGTAATGACCATAAGCTAATGTATTGATTCCATCACATAAAATGTACCTCTTGTCATCAAAAGGTGATAACGATAGTTTGTTCACTTCTACAGAATATAACTCATGTTTTTTAGATCTTATCTGTCTAAATGATGTCATTTTTTCTTTACTTTCATTCAAACAGTCCAAATAATCTTTGAATTTTATTTTACTGTTAACGGCGCATTTTTTAACGCCTTTGGCACGTTTTTTTTCCTCACCGTCGATGATAATGGAATACATCTTTGCTCTCAATCCTACAAATTCAGAGATTGATTTTGCACAGGCTTCATCTTTAAATTTACCCAACACTTTCTTATTTGCCAAAGAATAACATTTGTGATCAGTTGGATAGTCTGAAGTATCAAAGAAAGAAATATTTTTTATCAAGTCTTCATAAAAATCATCCGTTTTTACCTCGTAAATAAATGAATCTGTATCCATATACAACAATTTTAGATTTTCTTTATCATACATGGACTTCATTACGTTGTAATGAAAATCATACATTAAAATTTTAGATAAATCTAAAATTGCCATTCCTACATAAATGGGTTTATCAAAAACAATTTTTTCTTTCGCCATATGTACTGCGACCAGATTTTCCGAATATATGGTTCGATCTAGAAAATTACTTTTTGCTATTACTTTTTGCAATCTTTTCATGTCACAGATCAATTCAATATTTATTCTTTTACGTACGTTCTCCATAGATTTCCCAAAAACTGAATTGTTCATTAATTTAAAGAATTCCTTTTCGAAATCGTTAGTAGCCAATTTCCGCTTCTCAGTATTATTTAATATATATGACTCAAGCCAATTAGATTGTTGAAATTCTATTATTCTATTAATATTTTTTAATTTTAACCCTAGCTGTAATGCTTGTTTCAACAGAGAAATGTGAATTACATAGCGTTTCTTATTGAATAATGTTGTTAGAAGTTTTTTCTGATCTGAACCTGGCGGGTTATCATTTTCAGGTAGAAGGGGAAATTCGTTATGCTGATCGTGAAGGTAACTTGGGTATTCCAAATCTACATCTAACAAATACCCTACGGTGCCTTCATCATCAATCTCTTCAATGTCTCCTATATCTTTTGGATCAACCCATCTAAATCCCGAATAAGGCATTTTTTTACACATACTATACCCATACAAGTTATTTGCGTCTATATATGCTATATATGAACTTTCTTCTCTAGGATTATATTCATTCATGTACTTATTGTTTGCTTTCGAATATCGTTTAACACATTGAGCCAAACCTCCCCTGATTCCACGTTCTATCATAATAATCATATCGTAATCAGTCAGTAGATCTAATTTTGCTTTACTATGTTTGAGGGCGGCTTCCCAAGCAAGTCCGGGGGATGTGAAATAGTAACTAGGATCCAAACCATATGATTGCAAACATTCACTGCGGAAATTCTCAAATACATCGACGAGTCCCACAACGTCACCCGTCAGATATATATCGCTGTACTCCCCTAAGTTTTTAACATTGAATGTCTCCCACACTTTTTTAGCATGCTCATAGTCAGAAATAGAAAGCTCAGTTTCATTTAATTTATTTACAAAAGAATCCATCGGAGGAAGAAATGGCAATTCTAATTTTTCAAAACAATCGATGAAATCATATGGAAAAACACCTTTCTTTGTAATTAATTTAAATTGTTCACCATGAAAGTGTTTTGATGTCTCTACGAATTTTGACGCTGGGAGAATTGACATTAAATACTCTAAGCTATAGGGCATAAATCTATATGTATCCACAAATCTTAACTGTATGTTCCCAATATACTTTATAAAGCTAATATATCGCTCCTCTGTATTGGGAATCACTCCTATCCTCCCTGGAATATTTCCCAGTTCTTTTATAATAAAATGTGAATCATAACCACTCAAATTGTGTATGTACACAGGAATGAAATTCGGATTCTTAAAATTTAAATTACATATTCGATGAGCAGCTCCTCTAAACTCCCCACTCAAATGACAATGATCTTTAACTTTATAATTTTTGCTATTTTCTTCAATTTTTCCTCCGCAAATATGACAATCAGCACAGTTTTTGTAATTTTCTTCTTGTATTGACGTTAATTCTATCATTCCAATTTTCCTTGCATAAATATCTGAAATTTTGTTTGCTAGATAAGCTAAGTACTCTACTAATTTATATGCTGCATCTACTCCTCGATATATGTATGGTTTCTGTGGAATAATATCTGCCGCAAAAGATGATTTAACATAAACGCAAAAGCTCATTGCTTCATGTTTCTGATATGAAGACGTGTGGGAACTTGTCGGATCTCCAGGACAACCTTGAATGGGTAGTAATATTGATTCGATATCAGCATAAATTACAAAGGGAACTCGAAGTTTGTTTTGATAATTTTTAAATTCTATATGCGGTACTTTACCATCTTTAATTTCAGGCAGAACAATTCTTGTTGGATGATTAAATTTACATAATTCTAAATGATTTCTTAATCGAATTTCACGGTCATTACCTGTGTAGTAATTAAAACATCGTTTACAAATCGATATTGAACGTTTACTTTTAATAAGTTGACGGGAAATTAGTCTATTGAAGTTCTTTATCCAAACATAGTGAATTTCATTGCCCTCAGTCAATAGCAACAGATCGCGATGATCCACTAATTCTTCATCAACAACTTTCAACGGATACACATTAGAGTCATTATCAATACCGAATACGTTGATGCTAATGTTATTTCGACGTTCAAATAATTTTATCTGATTCAAAGGTGTGGGAAAATTTATACAGTCAAAATCGTAAGAATGAGTTATATTTCTGTAGGAACTTACTCTCTCAGGATGGTGAATGGTAACTAATTTTCCAAGAATAGAATATCGAAAACAATTATTGTCTAAATTTTGCACATTTACACATGCTCTAGTTGATGCTATGCAATTTGGTAGATTAATATATTTTCTTCCTCTTAAAGGTTTAAACACGTTAATTCTAAGTAATATGTGAACAATTTCATTTAACATCCACCCACTTTTTTTTGTTCCACTCTCTTCCATCTCACATGTGATTTTTTTTAGGGCTGAATCTACCATCTCACCTACATTTGAATCCATATAAACAGCTACATTTTTAGTTTTGAAAGCTCGCTTCTGTTCTTCACCAGCAATATTGACGAAGTTACATTCTAAAAATATGTTAAATTTTAATGTTTTATCTACTATTAAATTTTTTCTAATTTTATCAACCAAATATATTCTTTTATTTTCTAGAAATGTTTCTACACTCTTACAATCCTTAATATTACTAAATTTATAGGTTCTCAAAGAACCATTAAATGCTACTTCTACTTCGTCTTCTTCAACTCTTCTTTTTTTATCGCCGATCACCGACGTGTCTCTTTCACTTTCTAAATCATTACCCACGATCGGACTGTTTGTATAACTGTCTAAATATTCACTCAATTTTCTTTTTTTCCAGTGTTTTTCCATCGTTACACTATTGTCACATCATGAACATTCCCAAGTTTTCCCTTATATATTAAATTATGTTTTTCTTCCCCAATATTATATTCTTCTAGCTCTTTTGAGGAGAACTGACTAGGGTCGAATCTCTTCGGCAGGAAAACTTTCCAAGACTCACCGTTCCTTTCAATGTATGCTCTTAGTGTCGGACCGTATTTGGCGTCAACCACATCAAATCTCAAAATCCGGTATTCGACGTGCTTTTCGAGCTCACCAATTGGTTTGTAGGCTACTATTTGCGATTGATCGTTCAATTTTTTCATGAATGCCATCTGAAAAGACAAAAGAAAAAGAACAAAGAATAGTTTTTGTCCACAATAACCTCACTGGAGTTAAAATTACCATTAATTCATACATCATTAAATAATTTATCAGTAGGTACTTACTTTTTATATTGAAACGCTTCTGAACTGTTGAGTAATCTGCAACTGACAACTGTATCTTCACTCGAATGAAAATAAAACGTTGCTTTACATCAGCGCGGAAAAAGACGAGTGTCTTCGAAGGTTGATCTTTGATTTCTGCTAGATTTCTACCATTTCCTTCGATATATATATATATATATATATATATATATATATATATATATATATATATATATATATATAATACCCCACGCTCCCGGTGACGTAATAGAAAACTCATTGCCATGGGTTTCTAAAATGGGAAATAAAAATTTAACTTCGGTTTCTAAAGCCTCATACCGGGTTTCATAATACTTTCACTTTTACCTCGGGCTACGTAATAGAAAACTCGTTCCCATGGATTTTTAAATTGGGAAATAAAAATTTAAAAATTTGTGACGTGATAAATTATCATCTATCACAAGTCCTCCATCCATGGTTCTAATACGATATTCTTGACGGTTACGTAATAGAAAACTCGTTCCCATGGGTTTCTAAATTGGGAAATAAAAATTTGATTTCGGTTTTAAAAGCCTCGTACCGGGTTTCATAATACTTTCACTTTTACCTCGGAAGAGTGTGAGTTTGACTCCTTTTTTATGTTAACGAAATTCCGCTTAGAATGTCTCCTGATTTGAGACGTAATAAATTTGGGAAATAAAAATTTAGCTCCGGTTTCAAAAGCCTCGTACCAAGATTCATGGAAATAAAACACATGTTTGAGATAATCAGTTTATTTATTTATTTAAAAAAAGTACAGCAACTACTTCCAGAATTCAATATGATTATCCCTTTTAATCGTTTTAAAATATTCATCGTCTTCTCTCCACCAGCAGAATTCTTCAATCGCTTGATTTCTCACGTCTTCAATCATATCCTCTCTATCGTCTGCTTTAATATCAGTACTGTTCGTTCTTCCACTTTGCACATTCACCACGGTGTTGGCTCGATTTTTCAACTCCTGTTGCGCCTCACAATGTGCTCGTCTTATCTTATCCATACCTTCCTTGAATTTGAGTTCTTCAGCAAAGCTTTACTCTAAAGTGAGTCTTGATTTGATATTACCTCGATATATATAACACATCCCGAATTGTATTAATTATGTCAAGCACATCGATGGTTTTTGTTTATTTTCTATGACGATTACAATAAATTTTTAAATTGTTTTTGTACATAATTTATGATAGTGAATTTTCTATGACGAGTCCAAATAAATTAATTTTTAATTCGTTTATGCATATTCATTTTGTTTCCGAAAATATATTTTCTATGATGGATCACAAAATATTTTTTGTTAATCGAAATCTTTCTGTCTCTAGCGGAGTTCTCCCAATTCGTTTCTGCACATTCATTCTGTGCGTTTCCGAAAGAATACTTTCTATGATAGGTCCTAAATAATTAATTTTTAATCTAAATCTTTCTCTGTCTCTAGCAATGGTCTCCCAGTAACATTTTCTTGCTTCTCTGCTAGCAAACGAATATACATACAAAACTTTCACGCTTATATTATCTCCAAACCTTACAGATTTCTCGGATACTATTGGCTCTCTCTTCTCCTCATGAATCGAGGTCAGCTTCTGTGAATCCATTTCTTTTTTTTTGTCGGATATAAATGGACTCGTCAAGCGACCACGATGGTACTGCGCTAACGGCTGGTGTGTGGTAAACTACTACCGTGTCTAGAGTTATACCGAGACAACCATGAGTGGAAAATACGCAATATTGCTTACAGCCGTTAAGATTACAACTCAGGGTGACGAGAAGTGTACCTCTCAGATATTAAGTGAAACTCACGAAATTCAAAATTTAGATTATTTACGTCTCCGCAGCTATGATTTCACTTTAGCAACATTGGAATTGCCAGGTGAATATTTGTTGCAGCTTTCCCTTGGAACTCGTGCGTCTTTTGAAGATGTGTTGACAGAAGATAATCTCTCTGATGTGAAAGAAGACATTTTAAGTTTCGTGTTAATCATAGAAAGGAAGATATGTGGCAATGTTTTACCACCTCTTCTTATGCAGTGTGAAGATGGTAAAAAGTCTTCATCAAAGTGTAAAATAAATGAAAATATTGACGTGATAATAACATTAAGACTCATTCAATTATTGGATAATGGATTCAGAAAAGAACTTATCGAAGCAAAGAAAGACGATTTAGTAAAAAGTGGACTGGTGAAGTCGTTATTAAAAGAGGCCATAACAAATGAAGCGACATGGAGGTTATTTAATAATAAATATAGAATGAGTATGGAGCAATGTTTGTAAAAAACTAACTTTGTATATTATTTTTGTTAAATAAATCGATTTTTAACTTTTCTCGTGTTTTATTTACTTGATAAAACCTGCCCCGACCGTAGGTTTTTAAAACAACTAGAGGCCAATATCCTATCCTACCCAGGTATTAAACATAACTTTCTCTTCCGACACGCTGGAGCAACCGCAGGTCTTTTAATTTCCCTTTCTTAATTTGAGGTCCCAATTCTTCTCCCCTCCCCACCCCACTCAGAACTGGTTTTTCTTTACCTAAAAGTTGGTGACCTACTTAGCTCGTCGAAAACCTGCTTAGAAGGGTAAACGACCGACCGAAGACACGCGCTGAGGAGAAACCAAAACACACGCAGATGTAAATATTGGAAGGCCCTATCCCCTCCACGGGTCAACGACTTGCGCAGAAGCGAAAGGGTCATTCAACTTTCACTTGGCTACACCATATCGCACTAACTCATACCAAACAGGTAAACATTGCGAATATCAACAATAACGCAAAACCAGTACCATTACCTTACACAATATCACCCCCATTCGAATATAAAAACACGCAATGACCGAAACAGGCCTATCACTAGGTCAATGACTCTGCAAAATCACATCTTTACACTTCATCACGCACCTCTATCATACCCACAACAAGGCCAATGACCGAAACAAACCTACCACTTGGTCAATGACCCTGCAAAATCACATCTTTACACATACACACCTCAAACATGTAAACATTGCGAAAATTAGGGTCAACGAATGACGCAGAAGCGAAAGGGTCATTCAACTTCCACATCTTTACACATACACACCTCAAACATGTAAACATTGCGAAAATTAGGGTCAACGAATGACGCAGAAGCGAAAGGGTCATTCAACTTCCATGCGAATATCAACAATAACGCAAAACCAGTACCATTACCTTACACAATATCACATCATTCCACAACATCATCGCTAAACACACGCAGAATCACACCTGAATCATACACACAACCAGGCCAATGACCACACTAACGCAAAACCAATACCATTACCTTACACAATATCACATCATTCCACTACATCATCGCTAAACACACACAGAATCACACCTTAATCATACACACAACCAGACCAATGACCTACGACAAGGACTTACGCAGAACTCAACACGGTCAGTTCACACACCTATTCGCCAATTCAATATTCGCCAATTCACAGACTAGGTTGTCCCAATCCCCGCTTTTTAACAAAATCCCACCTACATCATACACACTACCAGGCCAATGACACAACCAGACCTACGACAAGGTCAATGACTTACGCAGAACACAACACAGTCCACGTATAGGTCAGTTCACACACGTATTCGCCAATTCATGGTCAAGGTTGTCCCAAAAGCCGCTTTTTATCCCTACTCGAGCGAAACACTCAATTGCGCCCCTCGTCACTCTCTGACCTCATAGGTTCTGAGGCCTCCCGCGGTCCTTTTAGGTCCCTACTGAACCCTCAATTGCGCCCCTGGAGTCGCAGTGTGTTGCAAAGACCCGCAATCTGAATGTGGAAATTGGCTGCGATGGGTGTTTGGCCTTCCACTTCTAGATCAAGCTAGAGGATGCATTTTTGTAAAACATTCTACGAGGAAATACGATTAAATAGTTTGATATATTAAGATGAACGCGGTTTTGGAAATAGGGAGAGAAAGAGAGGTTTAAAAGAATCAAAGAATCACAAAAATAATAATCAAAGGCTAAGTTTTCAGTCCGTTGGTGTAGATAGATAGAAAATTGGAATTTGGCAGCAATTTATATAAAGATCTAACCAGGATTTTTTATTTAAGGATGACATGGTAATTAAAGAAATAACTGTCCGTTTGCGGCGATATTTTTAAGGGGGATATATTGCATTTCCTCCGAATAAATTTAATTAAATTTTAGGAGAAAGAGAGGAGAATGGGTGGGAGGAAGATGGAGGATGGGAAGGAAAGAGGGCGAAGAAAAAGAGGGAGAGAAGAATGGAGAATGAGAAGAAGAAAGAGGGAATATACGAGGGAGAGGGAGAGAATAGGATGAGAGAATATGAGGAGAGGGAGGGAAGAGAATGGGAAATAGCTTAATTTTGATACATAATCTTCACATACCCGTCATATGCGACGAGCAATTACGGTAGTCTCTTCAAATAATGAGCTAAGAAATCCGGTAACGCTCGAGTAATATGAACTATTTATGTCCGATTGTAACGCTATTTTAAACAAACTTTCCGAGTGGGTAGAAGATTGAAGGATCGAAGGAATGTTTGATCCTTAAAGTAAAAGCCATTTACGAAAAAAAAATCCAAAAAAGACCCGGGTTCGACTACAGTAGAGAATTTCTATTTTCCATAAGATAACACGTAAAACTAGATTTTTCGACTTGCAGGCTTTTACTCTTTTGCAAATTAAAATAAAAAAGAACTGACCTACGATCTTCGGACCTAAACCGTTTTAAAGAAAAATAAATACAGTTTTTTATTCTTATCGTTACATTTTGTCTACGATACAAAATCGCTCAATTTCTACGTTTAAAATCATATTTACTTGAAAATTTTAAGCTTTTTAACGATATGTTGCCTTGCCAACCGTGTCATTGTTAAATCTCGAGATTGTATTGTCGTCTCAACCATTATATTATATGCGTAAGGAAACCGTGCTTTGAATGCTTTATTAGGAGATAAAGGGGGAGATGGGAAGAAAAACGGAGAGAGACAAGAGAGAGTGAAAGAGAAGAGAGAGATTGAGGTAGACAGAGAAGACAGAAAGACAAACGATTTTATTTAGGGCGCAATTGAGACTATACAGGCCCTTTTTACATTTAACCCTTGGGGAGGGAAGGAGAGGGAGAGATATGTAGATAATGTTCTTTATTAGGGCGAAATAGAGACTAGGAATTCTATTTTTCCAGGAGAGAAAGGGATAGAGAGGGGAGATAGTGAGGAAGAGAGAGATAAAGAGAGTAAGACAGAGATGTAGATAGATAATGGTCTTTAGTAGGATGAAATTGAAACTAGGAAGTATATTTTTCCAGAGGAGGAGAGGGAGGGAGAATGGGAGGGAGTAGGATTTGGAGAGGGTAAGAGAGAGGAGGAGGAAGAACGGGAAGTGCCTTAAATTTAATGCTTAATCCACGCAAACCCGTCATAATTAACGGGCTTTTATACTAGTTTATTAATAAGAGTCCATATTCTCCTTAGAAAATTAGACAATGACATTTTGAATGTGATGTTTGTTTTCATAATTTATATGTGCTTCTCCCTTACGAAAAAGGTAATAATCCAGCATTGAAATAAAGAAAGATTTTTCTTATGGTCGATCTTTAAAAAGGCTCCAAGTCATACTGTCATACTGAATAATAATCATCTTCAATTAATAATGTTGCAATCTTTTAAGTTTGACTTTGCTATAAGAATAATTTTTATGCTTCATAAAAAGCGTGAAGCGAATTACTTAACTCTTTCGTCTATTTCGAGGCTTAATAGACGATAATTGAAACGAAGGCAACAATGTGGGTCGTTCTGGCAACGCCCGGGAAGAGTACGAATCGAAAAGAAATGCGTATTTATGGCAAAGTATTCCGTGTAACACCTATACATAACAAGATTAAGATATTTTGTAGTTTTAGCCGTCGAATTAAGCAAAAAACGGGGAGAATCGGTCCGTATTTACGTATTTTGATGAATGAAGGGAAAAAATCGTGTACCTTGAGAAAACGAAAATCCCGTGTAAACATACGGAAAAATATTATCATCTCCTGGAGTCGAACCTGGGACACTCCTGTAAACTAAAATAGTTTTTACGGGGTCTTCTAGTTGGTAGAAATAAAATGGTATTTACAGCACTTCTCTATGACAAACTGCTCCAGAGTTAAATGGGGAAACCGAAAGACGGACTAACAGACATGAGTAATTACATATAAAAGGTCAATAGCCGATTTTAATGCTTTCCGTGATTCGCTTAAAATGGCACCACGATCAAGCAGCGGATTGCAACCCATCGATTGAGAAACTGTGAACTAGACGGTATTAGAAACCATCCTTTAAAACCAGTATGTACTCGAAATGAGCCGGAACGCCGTTCCGGTTCGTCACGCGCGTCGGTAATATCATTCCGTCCCGTCATACATTTACGCAGAAATTCCGTTCCGTTACGGAAATATTAACTAAGGGATCCGCGGGGCCTCGCACTCACCACTCTTTAGGGAGCCGGGGGTGTAGTGGTTAGAGTGTTGGCCCCACCGTACGATCTGCTAAAAATGCGACACCCGGTTCGAATCCTTGTGAGGATTTTTTCCGAGGACGCGCCGGCCCCCTATTTGTGCGTGTTGGAACTAAGGTGACGAGGAAAGAGAAATCGAGAAAATGAGGAGCGCGCTCAAATCAACACTCAGTCCTTCGGAAGGGACGTTAAGCAGTTGGCCCCCCTGGTGTTCTTCGCAAGAGCAGGCAAATGCCGGCACCGGGTTTTTCTCCTCCCTTCCTGGCTATTCATTGCACTACCTCTAATATACCCATTGTGAGTAGGATACAGGCGAATCAAGCTGGACTCAGATATGTATAGATATGTACTCACCACTCCGACAGGCATCGATGAGTACGTAACTCTCCTGACCGGGAAACTCACGGAAGCGGTCGCCGAATCTGTCCCGCGGAACCATCGCCAACGGCCTGACTTCATGGATCTGCCCCAAAACATCCTGCAGCACATCCGAGCGAGGAACAGGCTCGGGAGGAAGCACCAAAACACCGGCTGCCCTGACCTCAAGCGACAGATCAAGGCGATGAGTCGTCACATCCGGGACGATATCCGAGTCTTCCGCAGCGAGATGTGGGACCGGAAGATGGCCTCCCTCTCCTACGAGGACGGCTCCTTATGGCGACTTGCAAAACGTCTTCACAACCCTCTGGAGGCAGACCCTCCGCTGAAGACCCCGCAAGGGTTTGCCTGCACTCCGGACGAGAAGGCCACCCACCTTGCCGCCTATCTGGAGACCACATTCCGGCCCAACGACGGGCCCGACATTCCTGACGCGGTTTTAACCCCAGCGCAGGAGGATGCGAACGAGCCGGTTCCCGTTCTCACCCACGACCAGCTGTCTCCTGCCCTGCTGTCTCTCCGGCTTAAAAAAGCACCTGGGGAGGATGGCATCACAAACGAGGTCCTTCGCCGTCTTCCAAACGGTTTCATCCCCCACCTGCTGGCAGTTTATAACGCGGCGATCGAGCTTGGCCACTTCCCGAGCCATTGGAAGCTGGCAAGAGTGATCTGCATACCCAAACCCGGCAAATCCAGGGCGCCGGAGAACTTCAGTCCTATCTCCCTCTTGGATGGAATAGGGAAACTGTTGGAGAGGCTTGTCCTGCCGTACCTCTGTCGACACACAGAAGAACACCACATCTTGCCACCGCAGCAGTTCGGCTTCCGGAGCGAACACGCCACCGTCCACCAGCTCACACGGGTCTGCGAGTTCGTCTCTGAAGCCTTCAATCGCAACTGCTGCGCAGCGACCATTTTCTTCGATGTCCAAAAGGCCTTCGACAGAGTGTGGCACGAGGGACTTCTCTACAAGCTCGTCCTCTTCCACTACCCGGCCTGGATCGTCCAACTGGTCCGCTCCTACCTGCATGGGAGGAAATTCCGAGTATCCTGGCGGCAGACCCTCTCTCCATGGCACGCGGTAGCCGCTGGTGTTCCCCAAGGATCCGTTCTCGGACCTCAGTTGTTCAACATCTACACTGCAGATATTCCGAAGGACTTTGGCTGGAACACCATGCTGTCATTGTATGCTGACGACGCGGCGGTCATTGCCCGGTCTACCAAAACATCGATGGCGGCCCGCTACCTGCAGTCAGCAACCGATACGCTCTTGGACTGGTACAACCAATGGCACGTGGCCATCAACCCGGCCAAGACCCAGGCTATTCTCTTCTCGCCCGGACTGCGGAGTGAACCCGATGGAATCCTGCTGGACTATACCGAGGTGGAATGGCAGGAGGACGTCTATTACCTCTGGGTGACCTTCGACAGACACCTCACCTTTAAGAAGCATACGACCAAGCTGGCCTACAAGGCCATTTCCACCCGCATTCGGCTCACCCCGATCCTGCGCTCCGACCTTGATTCCCTAAAGAGGAAACTCCAGCTCTACCGCTCAGTGATCTACCCGGCACTTACCTACGCGTCACCGGCCTGGAGTGGATACCTTTCTGGAGCCTCCTGTCAACGCTTGGCCAAGGCGGAACGGAGCTGTCTCCGCTCTATACTCCGACTCGGATGGACCACCACCAACGAGGTGCTCTACATGCTCACTGAGACAACGCCGCTTGTCGAAAGGATGCAGGAAACGGCCCGTAGTTTTTACGGCAACCTCTCCGGGAAAACTACTGAGACCGTTCGGGAGCTTTCTGACACTGCCGCCCGTCCTTGGGACCTGTTTAAACGCCCCCGGGCCTCAACTGGCCTCCCGACTGACCAGGCCCCCCCCCTGAAGAGGAGGAGGCGCTAAAGGAGCCTTAGGTTGGCTCATTCCGCGGAGGAATTTCTACGGATGATGCTTCCGTCCACCGCAGAAGATCCAATAGGATATAAATGCGGAAGAAGGCCTTCGAAAAGAAGGACGAGAAAAACACGCACTGTGTGTCAGACCACTTAGGGCTGGTGGGGGGAATCACATAATTAATATTATTATCGTCTTCATAGTTCTCTTGTACTTCATACAGTGGGAATGTGAAATTCCAAAAGAATTGAAAGCGCTGCCCTCAGGAGTAAAATATGTACGAAAGAAATGTAAATCTAAGAAACGCATCAAATAAGGAACTAATGATGAACCTGAGCTTTGTCTCTCCGTTGAGACACCAGTTATAGTAGAACAAACAAAGTGCACAGAGACTCAACAGGAGAGAGCGCGCGAACGCAAATTGCGCGCCTCTGTGAGGCTCCCTGTACATTTTAGAGAAGATTTTATTTGACGTTTTCTTCATCGATTGATGTTTTCCGTATGTATGCTAAATTTCATTCTGATTGAATAAGACAGAAATTAGCGCAATGCGCTAACGCAAATTGCGCAGGAACTATAAGGTTGGTGTTCTAGAAAAACTATAGGCAATCGACTCTTAAGTTATTTGAACATATACACTAAGTTTGATGAAAATCAGACAACCGAGACAGCAGTTACCGTAGAACAAACAGACAGACAAACAGACAAAATGCACAGGGGCTTCGCTCGGCCAACAATTATTGCCTCGCGACTCTCCGCAATGAGGCGTTACTGCATACCTCGGTCAGGAGCTTTTACCTTTTCCTTTTCTAATGCTGTTTAGACTTTCCATACCCTTTACCAGGACCTTGACGGGCAGCCAACCCAATCGGCCGCCAGGAAACAGGCTATGGGGTTCCCCGGACTGCCCCCAAGCGGGACATCCCGAATAGCGCCCGAGGATGATTCTCGCCTGGGGTGCCATTTGGTCCAGCACAGGCCCTGCCCTTCACCAATTTGCGCCTTCTTCTCGCCACCCTCTAATTTGTTTTCTTTGTATTTTCTGCTAAACTATCGCAGTAGCAAAAATAATGCAAAGAACCTTTCCTGTGGGAAATTGTATTCTCTATATTTGACCGTTTCCGAGTTATTCGCGAAAGGCCAGTCGCGGGCGGCCATTTTTCCGCCAAAACGGTCGACGCGTGCGCGATAGGCGTGTCAACTTTTGATATGTTAGTTAGGTTTCCTTAACGGACAAATGTGTCAAGTTTCAAAACTTTATGAATTATTTCCCCTAACCGTCAGAAAAGTGTCTAATTTGACTGGTCTATAAACGATTCTCGATCGACGAAAGCGGTGTACGTGTGTCCTGAAGACAAGCGAGGACGCGGGAGGGATATTTTTGTTTTGTTTCTTTGGATTTGAATTTGACATGTGATCGGGACCGTGCCGATCGGCCAATGCGATCGCTTTAGGACGGCAAGTCACGAACGACAGTTTTTCTCAGTACGTCAAAGCTAAAGGAACCGGAAAATAACGAAGTAGGACGGCAAGGTAATCGGCACCGCTGGTTACGAATCTAACCACAGAAATTGTCGGGAAAACGCTTTCGACGTGAACCTCCCCTCCCAAAAAAACCGGGGTTTGTGAGAAATTGGCGGGCTGCCAAGGTATTCAACGGTATATCGCTGTAAGATCAAGCGAAGTTTAAGAGCGAAATATCGCTATGCAACCTTTTTTCATAATTTTTGACTCTCTTGGTATTCCTTATTTACATTTAACCTTGCCAGTATCGAAAATTTTGCAGTTTATCACTTTGGGACTGGGGGTTATCCACGACCCATCATAAGGCCTTCGCGACCCAAATTCGAGTCGCGACCCTGGGTTTGGGAACCCCTGCTCTAGAGGCTCGCACAGCCAGACAGGGCCATGGCGAAAACCACTTTTTTGGACACACGGAAATCAGTAACGTGTATTTCCGACAATCTCGAAGCCCAATTTTTTCACGATTACAATACTTCATATATTACTACATATATGAGAGAGTAAAAAAAACACCTATACGGATCCATTACAATGGCGGATACAAAGGGGAGTAATGGGGTGAATGCCCTCCCTAAGGGAGATGATCAATCATCATTAAAATATCATCTCAATTAATTTATTTTACACTAGCTGGAGTAACCCGGCTTCGCTCGGGAAAAGGTTTTATTTTAAGTAGCAAGTGATTTTTATTTCTTGGGGCCCCGCGCTGTCGGTGCCCCCAAATTTCTCAAATGTGTTATCCGGAGAAGAGGTTCACACGGAATTTTAACTGCCACCTAAAGAAACCATTTTATAAATTTTACTCGTGTTTAAGGGTGTATCTCAATGGCGAATCCATCATATAATCAAGGCAGACTGCTTTTCCAAGAATATTTGCCGTAATCGAGCAGTTTTATTAAAATAGGAATTACTCCGAGTACACCATAAGCCCTGAATTTTGGTTCCCCATTCCTTAATTACGCAAGCATTAACATTTACTATTTTATGTATTGTATTGTAAAGTTTTCCCATTAATATAATTACGCATTAACGTCTTAATTAATATTCACACGGATAAATGCACCGAAGCCTTAAAAGCAGCAATAAAATTATGTGGATTATGTCGATACCATTAGCCAAAACGTAAACAATAAACAACATCTTGGTTACCGAAAAAATATAAGTAGATGTATCGATTTGTTGCAATAAATCTTTCAATGTTTCAATGGTAAAGGATAACAATGTTGTAACATTCCTTAAAAATCATTTCTCCTTCGTTACTATTCTATTGTTAACGTGTTATTGAACATGGCATGTCGTTATTATTGCCCGATTTTAACTAAAATTGTAATAGATAGACGAATTTCAGCAAAACTCCCCAGTACCAAATTTCATCAAAATACGTCCAACGGTTCCCGAGTTTTAACATGTGGACGGACGGACGGAAACGACCTCCTCTATGTGCGTTCACTTTGTGCACTTTGTGCAAAGAACGCATAATAATTGTTTTATTTTATTAAACAGAATGTATCATTCAATATAAAATGATCAGCGATTAATAATGTACACTAAAATTAGAAAGAGATAATTAGTTTTAAATGGATATTTCACCTGACTTAGGGTTACTAGACGTCCGGTTTTTCCCGGACATGTCCTCTTTTTTTAGGGTGCTCGGGGACGTCCGGACGGGATTTTAACACGTCCGGAATTTTATTATTTCCTTCTATTGTACGTTTTAAAAGTCATTTACGTTAATTTTTGGGAATATTTTTTGGATTAGTAGCTAGTAACATTCAATAATTCGTCTTCACAATTTGGGTCGGTATTGAAGTTGGTGATTTTAACGTTTTATCCCCTGAATCGTCAGATGTTAAATATCATTGTTGACACTTGACTCGATCGTTTTGCCTTAAATTTGTAAATAGGTCGTTCCGCAAACCGCGGTAATAATATAATGTCATATTATTATTCTTTAATAATCAGTTAAACTTTTATTTCAAAGTTAATTGGTAAACTTAGGTTTAGAGTTTATATTTTTGTGTATACAACCCATGATAAGTATAATAAGTTGTATATTCCTATATGTTATTTACATATTTAGTCTGCATGAAATTATAAGTATTATTGCATTTTATGATGTTTTTATGCGTAAATGTTTAAGTGATAAAACCTTTACGTTCGAAATTTAACTTTAATAATATTTAATCATATTTCCTTTATTGTTATAACACCACAGTACAATTTTTGTGCTTAAAAAGATAAATTTTAAAGGTCCGGGTTTTGTCCGGATTTTTGTGTTCTGTTGTCCGGGAAGTAAGATTAAAAATATGGTAACCCTAACCTGACTTCATAATCGCAGAAAAATAGCTCTGTAAATTCCACGAAAAGAGGAAGTTACAAAATTATTTTTTCTGTGATTATGATGAAAAAATTCCGAAAAGTGGAATGCGATTTCATCGATCTGATCAACCAGGCTTCTTTATTTTGATACATTCTGTCTCATATAAGTTAACCGAAGAGATTTCGAATCGATATCACACGCATTCAATACAACCTAGTGGCCTTCATTTGATGGTGCAAATGAAAAATACTGTGGACCGAGCATTTCTCACTCTCCTCCTAGGACTTTGCTATTGGTTATTTTCCCTTCAAACTTTTTTGAGTGGAGGAACACTTTGGAATGGAGAAAAAATTGGCGGAACTTAATACTTTTTATTTTTAAGTTGATTAAGAAATCTGAATTCATAGAAAAATTATTTTCGGAGGAATATTTCGCGGACACTTAGGCAATGCCAGCGGAACACCGGCTGAAAAAACACTGCTCTAACGTCAAGAAAAAAACTCGTGACGTATTATGATTTGGCGGGATATTTTTGCTATACTGTTTAGCTCAGTTTTATTTGAGACGTGATTGTGTTCGGAAGTGCCTAAGGAAGTTGCCTGCAAGCGATCTCCGTTTCGAAGAGAAGGCGATACAGTCCCTCAAGACAGTGAGTCTTTTCCGCAGCAGTAACTAGCAAATTATACGTAGATGTAGGAAAATTATGATATCTAAGTGTATAAATGTTTCTGTTTTTTAACATTTCATTAAAATATTTAAAGAGATAGAAATCTTCTTATTGGTAGCAAATTTTTCAGTTATAAATCATCGTTAGAATTAAAACATTAACTTGTTGGGAACGAGGAAGAATCACAATAGAAGAAATTATTTCGCTTGCGCTATGTTTATTTAAAATGCCACTTCTATTATTGCGTTGAATCACTAACAGTGAATTTCGTTTTTTTACCATTTCAGGTGCTGTGAATCCCTCCCTTTTCCACCATTCCCAGTGTCGAATCTTCATCCTTTATTTTCTTCGTGAGCCCCAATGTGTGATATGATTTGGTCATTTTGTGATGAAGTGCCGAGTGTGTGTGTGCGTCCGTTCGAGTGTGCCAAGAGGAATATCGCGTGAGAATGCCTTCTCCCACCGCTGGAAAATTTACACCACACCAAAGGTAGGAAGATGTTTTTTCTTTCCCTCCGATTTCTCCTTTTACTTTCATCGCTTCGGTTTAATGGCGTTTAGATCGTCGCAGCCAAAGGCAATCGATCGAAACTAATTTCGGTGTGCCTAAAATTTTCGATCAGGATATGCCATAATTAGAGAGATGGGTTGATGGAGAGTAAAGTGAACGCAAGCCTTTAGTTAAAAGTAGATTAAAATTTTGTATAAATTTTAGAAGTTGATTGGTCATTCATATCCTCGCATTGCTTGGCATAAATCCATCCATATATCGGTCTAATTTTCTAAAGCTGCGCCAATTTTAGTATCGATTACTACATAAATATTTGCGCATAGTTTTCTTGAATCAGAACGTGAGCATAAAACACTGTAATTCTCCATTACCGATGGAAAATAACTGTGAAAACAATGAGGATTCGGATGAGGGGGGGGGGGGGGGAACGAAAAACAAAAGAATTGCGAAAACTTTTTAGACGCCGATGTTAAAAGCCAAAATTATGTAAATGATCAGTTATTTTTAAATGCAACTCATAAGCCGATGCTTCTAAGGAACTTCTCTTGGAATGCAGGCTTCGGATTTCTATTTGGAACAGTTAATTTATAGCCAATTGTATCACTTTAGATGTTATATGATATTTTGTTTTGGGAAAAATGCTCATGAAATTTGGTGTTACTTTTTCTCTTTGCATAGTTTCAAAAATTTTACGTCAGCTGCTATGTTGTTAATTCTGGTATGTAAATTATGAAAACGGTTGAGGTCCTTAGTCGATAATGTAAAAACGGTTTGATCATTATATAATGACATGTCTATGCGTTAAAATCGAACAAAAATCAAAAAGCAACAACGACAGACGAGAAAATATCGAAACAACACCCACCAACGTAGTTAAAACCAAAAGATCGCAGTGCACGATCAAGGTAGTCAAACAAATGAATGAAAAAAACAACAACGACGACAGGCGAGAAATTTCGGAGCTGCAACCATGATGAACGCAGCCTCAACCGAGTGATTGGGGGGCACTTTGAAGGCAATCGCCAAATTTAATTGTGGCACAGCCACGAAATGGACCGTCAACCAACCGTCTGACAGGAACCAACAAGACAAACGAAGAGACAGACAACACGGCCCGACAGAAACCAAAGGTTAGCCACGAAAAGCCATAATTGCTTTTATTATAAAGGTTGGCGGCTTGCTAACTTATGGCTCGATTTCCATCGGTGAGACAACTTTTTCGGCCATAAATCAAAAAAAAACAGTCGACTTTTAGTCGTTGTCGATACAAGCTCGCCGATGAAGATGCATACTTAGTGGGAGAAATGCATCGAGTTTTTTTTTTAATTTAAGGCTGAAGGAGTTGTCTCACCGGGGAACTCCAATAAAAATTCATTATTCAGATGTCACGTATATCAGGAGGGCCCATGGATATTCGCATCCGGCCCCCCTCCAGTGCTTGGCCGGTCCTGAATGCAGAGAAAAGGGCTAACTTCGCAGTCAACCAGGTATTCAAAAATAACCGATTTTTTTACCGAGGACTACACTTTCAGGTCCTTAATAGCGTTTTCATTTTGCCTTTCATAGTCAACATTTAAAGTTCTCATTAAAGGATTAAAGTAAGTAAGCTTCACTTTCAGATTTTTCAAAGGTTTAGCAAATTTTTAGTTATAGAGGTAACTCTCATTCAACGAACGTTTGTTGGACGAATGTTCGCTTTAACGAATGAATTGAATTTTATAGCTTTACTTTTCGCCGAAAATTCTGTTCACTCTATCTAATTAAATAACATGTATCCAACTCGGATGTTTACGAAAGCTCTTGGGGTCACAATGGATTCTTCGTGTGCCCACTTTATCACGCATTTTTCCTATCTTCTGCATTTCTTGCGAGGATAAATATGACGTCACCGAACGTGGTGTTTGTTACTCAAAATATATTTACAAATATCCACTTAGATTTGAAAGACCTCTTGTGTACCGATAAGGAGGAAGTGCATTACGGACTTTCCCGCAGCCATTCTATACTTCAGTCTGTGCCTTGTATTGACTACGTTCGATCACATTCGTTTTCTCGCGGTTCATACATAATCGTTACATCACGAGGATTTGTTTTCAAGCCATTGCCGTGGCCACATTTATCGTACTTGCTCGTAATTTTCTCATAACTGTTCAACTTTTTGTTAATTATTTTTCTGGAGATGTTTAAAACACGAGGAATTTTTAAATCTTTAATGGCGGTGTTCGGAGGTTCTGTTTTTCATTCAAAAGTTGAATTTTCTCGTATCATACAATAGATGGCACTGTACATAATTCTATCTTCGATTGTTGTCGCTTCGGTTTTCTAGTTGATCCAATATTGTACTGACTTTGACAGACATTTCAATAGCTAACAATTATAAATTCAAGAATAAAAAATCTTTTGTCCGGAACGCATCTGTAGTTTTAACGGGGAAGTCAACGGAAAAATCACGATCGTTTAAAGAATTTACATTTTACCAACGCTTTTCAGGAATGCATGTCGTTCGTTGAACGTGAGTTTCCTGTATTTCTTGAAGTCTATATTTGTCGGTAAATTGCTGCTAATCGGAAATATGAAATTTCAAAATTATAGCTCACCACTTTAATCCTTGATCATGATATGTTGAATACTTCTGAGGAAATTAAGGGACTAGCATATAGCTACATACCGGTAGGTACCAAGCCCTCTTAAGTAGTTTAAATTTGGTAAAAAACAGTCAATCAAGGCAGGTTTGGTTTGTAAATTTAAAAATGTAAGCCCAGGTATGTAATTATAAATTTTACGAGACGATACAATTTGAAAGAAAACGAAAAATACTTCTGCGGACTGCTTAATATATTCGTTAAAAAAGGGAGAATGGTAAAATAGATTTATACTTGAAACACCAACGGAAAACCAAGTCCTAAACTGGAATGTTTGCTGTGAATTTTTGCGATGCCAATTTTGATACCTATATGAGAGGTAAATTTTCTTTCGATGGTGATTACAAAGTTCCTTACAAACTACGTAGTTGTCTAGAATTATATATGATTGACAGAAATTTATATACATTTTTCTTCAACAAACATGAAAAACAACGCAGTATTGCAAAATATTAGCCCATATAGAATGCGGTCTGTGTGTGAAGGGCGAACGGCTGCTCGCGGCAGTTGTTCGTAAGTTCAATTTGACTAAAGCAACAAAAAGTTCCAATTAAAGGTGGAATCGAATGGAATGAAAACTTCGATTTGGGCATCTCATCTCCTTCGCAATTCGTTGTTTTCCCGCCAGATGCCACCTATTCTTCGAGTAAAAAGCAGCGCATGAATGCGCGAAGGGAGATTTGAAGTGCAGCAAGTATTGATCTGCGCATTTACTCCCTTTTTGTGGATACAAGAAAGATGGTTCGTTCATTTATAAATGCTGATATCCTTTCTAGGAGCACTGGGTTGGAGCGAAAGAGCAACGGTGAACAGTTTTAGTATATCGAATCATATTTTGCAAACTTGGCAAAATTATCTCAAATGCTGATGGCGTAATCTTGTGGAATAATTCTATAATATGAAATGATAATACCGTAATTTTCCACTGTTGACTATAATTTCACGTCCTAGGATTCGACGCTTAGCGTCAGCATGACGTCATCATGGAATTATAACCAATAGTGAAAATTACAGTGTTTTTATTTCATATTTTGCAAAATTAGCTAAAGAGTAAGTAGCAAAAATAATTCATTATTTACATTATACTAATTATGGACTTGTTAAAAAGAAAAAATCGTACGAAAAATATTCACGCAGTAGCATTATAATGCAGGAAATGCAGATTGTTTCTCACGAGAATCTGCCTAGTCCTCACTGAATGATTGACTGAGTCATAGCATTCAATTCTCTCATAGCTGAAAATATTTTTTAAAAGTCTTCCCGAATTAATTTCTCGGAATTGCCGAAACGTATTTGAAATAGAAATAAACTTAATTCTTCTAGTTTTGTATCTATGCAAGCCGTGATTTCCTATCTCATATTCAACTATATTTAACTTTAATTCTGTAATGTCCAGACAGCTATGTTTTTCTTGTGGCGACGAGGGAGAAATGAACTCGTTGAAATGCTTCCAAATATACAATTTTTTGAAATTTCCTTCTGTAATGGAAAATTTCAGACCCATAACGGCTGTAGAAGTGCCTAAAACTTTGACAGATCAGTCAGTCAGAGAATGAGGCTCAAGAAGGCCGTTCCAATCAGCTCCGAAATTTGGTTTTTGAAGTGGAAATATTATAACAATGAGTAATTTGCGTCACCTCGCACTTTTTCTCATCTCAGCTGGACAAAAACAAGAAGGCGATGAACTCCATTTTGGAGTACACAAAGTTTCCAAAGGCGTTTTATACGATTTATGTTATCATGTCAATAAAAGATACATGTTAATGGCTTATGTTAGCCTAATGTTTAAGCACTGCTAAACGATATATCAGAAGCGATGTAAACAATGATTATATATATATATATATACTCTATATATATAAATTATAAAATGTATTAATTAATAAAACAATCAAAAATTAATTAAAGCATACCTCATTTGAAATGATCCTTAGAAATCTTTACGTTCACGCAGTGGCGCATACAGAATTTTCTCAAGCGGGGTCCGAAATATTTAGCAAGCACAAAAGATCTATGCAATTTATATAATGAAAAAATGTATTTCACAAACGTGCGTTTACTTAGTTTACTTATAAGCATAAATGCAATCTTAACGATACAATAATCAGTGGTGTATCTAGGAATTAGTAAAGAAAGGGGTTTTAAAATTCCAAATCCAATTCAAAAAAGTTAATCATCAAGGGCGCTCATACAAACATACGAGGCGCGCATTACTAGAGTCAATTGTTAGTTCTTCCTTCGCCGATTTCATGAGACGGCCAGGGTTTATCGAGTCTGACACTTGAAGTTAGTTAGGTTTAGATTAAAGAAATTGAGTAAGGAAGAGAAAGAGCGACAGTGGGTATTTAACCCACTTAAAAACGATCAAAAAGAGAAAAGATTGAAGACAAGAACAACACTTATTGTGAGATTAGCGGAGATTTGACGGCGCCGTACCGATGATCAAATACGGCTGTCGGATGGTATGTGAGCCCCAGAGATGCTCGCTTCCAAACCCAAACTACATCCTCCCATCCTTGTGTTACAACAAAAATGAGGTACGTTACGTGCTGAGGGTGCCTACCTCCGAACGGTGTCCCCTGAGGTTGTAGTTGGTGCGAAGCGGTGACTCGGCTCCCTTCCTGCAATGAGATGTGGTGAATGTGACGCCCACTATTCCGCGGACATTCCCAGTGGCCAGCCAGCCCTCTTGGTAGTAGTTGGTTCTGTTCAACTTCCAGCCTTCATCCTATGCGTCGAAGAGACAAGTGCAAATTGAAATAAACATGCCTGCACGCTTAAACACACGACCGCGCAAGTATACACTCTTAATGGCGATACACTGCATCAAAAAAGAGCGCGTAAGATTTATATTGGAATAACCCTCTTTTAGGTCGATTGGCCCAAACGCTTTGTCCTCTTCTTCCTCTCAGATAGCACATAAAAACTCCACCGTAAACAGGAAGAGAATACATACACGCTGCAGGTTGCTGGTAAACACCGTCGCAGAACCTAAGTCAAAAGGAAACACACGCACACACAGAAACATACAAATTCTTCACACAGTATACTCTTAACCAAAAACTTAACTAGACACCGATGTTTTGAGAGCTGAGCCGTCATCTTCAGTAGTCTAATTGTAAGTTTTGGTTAGAGTATAATTTGCGAGTGCCTTTCGAAGAATTTGTATGTTTCTGCGTGTGCGTGTGTTTCCTGTTGACTTAGGTCCTGCGACGGTGTTTACAGCAACCTGCAGCGTGAATGTATTCTCTTCTTGTTTATGGTGGAGACAGCGCCGCGTCTAGAGAGCATCGCAGCTCTGAAAAAGAAATTTGATTGACTGTGCTGTTTCACCTCCGAAATAAATTATTTTATTATGTTTAGATATATATATATATATATATATATATATATATATATATATATATATATTCAAAATTCTTTATTTTTATTATTGTATTACATGACCCTCGAATGCAGGCGTCCCATGGAGGTACGATCCATCTTCACGGTTCAGAAAAGGATTTTTCCCAAAGTGCTTCTCGCAAACGATTTTATTGCTCCGTAAACTCGCATTCTCTCTCCATATGGGTTTTATCCACTTTCCGCCAGTCTTTGCTAGATAGTGGTCGAAGTAGTATAGTATAGTATATCAACATTTTTGTGCTCTGGGCGTTTTGCATTCACTGAGCTACAGGTTGGTACTTTTTCATTAAAACACAAAGGTATAGCACAATGCCGTAACTAGGGTATGGCGAAAGTGGCGCCAAAGGTCGCAAAAAATGTCAAAAGTTTAGTTTCTCATAAATAAGTATTAATTTAATTCTCACATATAAAAGTTATCTTTAATAAAATGCTGCTATTCTCTATTAAAATACACGGAAAATAATAATCTGCATAACTTTTATGCTTCCCTAAATTTTGCCATAGGCGCCATATCTCCCAGCTACGTCTCCTGTATAGCATATTAACCCGAATATAAAGCGACTTCGAAAAAAGCGTGATCCTTAATTTTTGGAATGTTACTTCCTGAAAAATTGTAGAAAACTGTACTTGTAGTTTTAAATTGCTGTGTAATAGCTCGTAACAACGCTCACCGATTTGCGCACATATGCTTTGCGCGTTGGTGATTCCGCGCTATTCCAATTGAATATCGCTACATGGTACCGGGCATTAATAAACTAAGCAATTTTCTTAAATTAAATCTCTAGACATCGAATTAAACGCGACCTCTAATTCTTAGAATTATATCCAGAACAAAACATGGCGTTATATTAGGGCCAATACGGTTTATTCATTTATTTATTATATTGTGATTGGTAAGCATGAAACAATATTATTTGCCAGTAAATGTTTCCTGAAAATGAGGAAGATATAATATATATTTCATTTATTCTGAAAACATTAGCCGACAAGAGTCGACAAGTACGTCTGACTGGCATTGAGAGAAATGAGAACTACTCGGCACGAAAGAATCAAATCCCACTTTTTGCTCGTTTTAAACAAAACTTGGCACACTACAAGCACGGCAGATTCGAATAATCAAGCGTTGCGAAACATTCAAGAAACGGGACACTCGATAAATATTAACGATTTGAAATTAATAGCATCCGCAAATCGAAAAATAAACGCATTGGAGAGTTTACACATATAAAATAAACTGATGTGGGCAACACATGAATTTCTCCATATTTATATGGCAAATTACATGTTGTTAGCTCTGGGATCGTTGTCAATATTTACTTCCGGTTGACAATTAAGAAAAGAAAAAGGAGCGTTACTAAGGCGTAACTAAGCGTCAATTGTTAACAATAGTCTTCGGTAGGTGGCGTGGTGGTGGCTGCTAAAAATATAAGATATCTCTTAAACAATGCATTATATGGAAAAATGTATCAAACAAAGGTTGTAGAAAATAAAATTTCCTACAACTATTATTCCAATACATTTTTACATTTATCAAATATTAAAGCAAATATTTCAAAATAAAGGATGAGTGACAAGAGTGAACACCCACTTCCGGTCGACCGATTTTTACCAAAAACTAATCAATCTTCTTAACTTTATAAAAATGTTAAATATAAAATTTTCGTTGACCTGATTAATAGTTCATGAGTTAGAGCGCCCACGAAAATTTATCACAGACAGACACACAGACATCATCGAGAAAATAGTCAAGACGTGTTCAGGGGACCTTAAAACATGTATTTCCGTTGAAATCTCGAATTCGATTTTTTTATGAAAACAATACTTTCTCTGTACTTCGTATATGGAGAAAGTAAAAAAAAAATGAAACGATGTCCATCAACATTGACCCCAGACCTAACCCAACCCACGTTCCCCACTTTATTTCCTCGAAAACACGTGACGTCAAATTTTTTTTCGGAAAAAATCTTCGCATTTACTCAGGCTTCTTACCCTCTCCCCCTCCTCTACCGATAAACTGTCATTTCCCTTGGCTCAAATACCTTCAAGTTCGCATGCTCCAAAACCCTTCCCCACGCGTACCCTCAATGGACATCCCACCCACAAAACCTCCCCTGCCCCATATAAAAACAACGGAAATACTAAATCCCCATGAGGTGATTCCTAGAAAAATCAAACATCCCGGAAAGAGTCCCGGATTCGACTCCAGGAGACGATTATATTTTCCATAAGTTTATATGGGATTTTCGATTTTTCAAGGTGCAAGATGTTTTTCTTTCATTCATCAAAATACGTAAATATGGGCCAATTTTCTCCGTTTTTGCTATATTCCACGACTTTAATTATAAAATATCTTATTCTTGCAATGTTTAGATGTTACAAGGAAAACATTTCTCAGAAGTAAGCAATTCTTTTAGGAATTTTGACTTTTTCGTACTCTTTTCAAGTGTTGCCAAGGCGACCAGCATTGTTGCCTCCGATTCAATTAGCGTCTATTAAGCCTTAAAATAAACGAAATAATTGCGTTATTCGCTTCGCGATTTTTATGAAACATCGAAATAATTGTTGTAGCAACGTCAAACAAGATATTAAAACGTTAATAATTGCAGATAATTATTATTCAGTAAACTGCGTGTGGACTTGTGTGCATTTTTACGATTGACTAAAAGAAAAAATCTTTATTTCAATACAGGAATATTACCTTTTTCGTAAGTAAAATTATTATATTCTACATATTTAATGATTATTAACGCAAATAGGTCTACTCATTAGTTTAAAATTTGATGACGAGGAAAATATGAGCTATTCATATTGTGAAGTACAAATAAACTTGTGATGGTAATAATTCATGAGTAAAAAATTAAATAAAAGGTTGAATTAATTGTATATGAAAAAACTGCATATATTATTTCAATAAAAAGAAACAATTTTAAAGCTTTAATAACATAAAGCTTTGAGAATAATTGCTGCGTATCATTATTTTCCTCTCTAAGGTGACCTTTAAACATTCAGATTTCCGACTGAGTTAGCAAAATTTGTTGCGGGCACCATTAGTGCTACGTAATAAATTAGTCTTTTCTTTCGGTTTCGTTATTGCATCTCCATTTCTAGAACGCAGCGTTGGCATGGTGGAGCCGACCAAAACGCTCTCGGTCTATCTTTCTCATTTTCTCCTAAGTATTAATCTTATACTCTATTAGTGCGCTCTTCGTTATGGAACGCGTTATATCTCGCTTCCATGTATTTCCTGTGCGCTTCTTTTTAGGCGCCTTTCGCTCCCAGCATAAGAGCCCATTGGATTTGCTTTGTCCGTCCGCGCGCATGTTCGTTCTCGGATTCCACCGAACGGATTTTTATGAAATTTGATGTTAAGGACTTATAGTCAAAGACAACAAGAAAATCGCATAAATAAATCACGTAAGCTAATCAGGGGTACCACTTTACTGGGGACAAAAAATGAACTTCCCGTCATATCTCGTAAAGTATTGGTCATAACAAAATATTTTTTAAATTAAACTTGTAGAACCAGTAACGTAGACTATTTATTTTCCTGTACGTTTTTATCGTAGGGGTACAAGAAAGTCGTAATTCTCTTTGAACTTATTGTTAGCAAAAATCATCCATAGCTACCTAATTACTGTCAACGTAAATAATCTTATTGGTTACTGAAGTAAATAAGATCTGCTATAATTACAGAAATACATTTAATTCCTTACGCGAACGTGACAGATTTTGTAAGCGGAAGGAAGTATGTTTTAAATCATATTCGATTGTTTGGTTGATTCAAACTGATTACAAAATAACTCGGTAAATAAAAATTGAACATTTCCCTGGCATCATTTCTGATATATCGTTTTGCAGTATTTAGTCATTAAATTTACCAAATATGCTGCACCAACTAAGGGAGAAGAAGAAATTTTTAATAGACCGAGATATAATCGGGTCGTGGCGTTTTGCCGTTTTATGGCGTCTGTTCGGTCAAATTATATCGTATAGTTTCAAATACTCCATCGCAGGAATCGCGGCTATTTGTGATACACTGTACACATTCCTAACTTGTTTATCAGCATGATTGAAGAGCAGTGACGTACCTGGGAGATATGGCGCCTATGGCAAAATTGTAGGAAACACCTTGGTTATGTAGAATATTATTTTCCTGCGTTTTAATAAAGTATAATAGCGTCTTTATTGACAATAACCTTAACATTGAAGTATGAAATCAATACTTATTAATGGGAAAATAAACTTTGTCAATTTTTTGCGGGAATGTTTGGCGCCTTTTGCAAGCGGCGCCTATGGCAAATGCGACCTTCGCCATACCCCAGTTACGGCACTGTTGAAGGGTATCGTTCTAAATTTAGCACGACCTTTTCTTTGTAACCTCAGCACTCTACGGATTTGTTGGCTGAACCATCGCGGGTCTATCCTTTCACGGATTTCCTTATTAGGAATGTGTTTGTCTTTACTTTTCGTTTGTTTGTTTGAATGCCCAGCCAGTTCGCCTCTCTTACAGCACAAATAGGTATCTCAGAGGTAGTGCAATTAATAACCGGGGAAGGGAGGAGGTAAACCCGGTGCCGGCATTTGTCTGCTCTCCTACTTGCGCAGGATTCGTGCCCACTGCCTTTTCAAGCAGCAGGCGAGTAGCAGCCAGCGTTCTAACCACTACACCACCGGCACCCTCTTTACTTTTCGTTACTGAATCAGCCAAAGCCTTTCGAGTATTTTCGACGTCTTCGTCTTTAGTATCTATGTCTCTCGAAATACGATAACTTTTCTCTTAAGTCACCGCGAAAATCATCATAATTTGCATCATTCAACAAATAGATTGACCGCGCGGATTTTATATTCTTTACTAGTTTTGTGTTTACCTAGGCACATATTGGTTTATGGTCGCTATAGTCCTGCTCTTATGGCGCTTGATCTTGGAAGGTCAGTGAACGTCACACTGCTGCAGCGAATCAAAGCCCGATTGATTGACTGACGATGGAGAGCGAGTCAGTCTCTAGCCGCATCCGAAATGTGTACTTCAAGCATGCTTAGCCAGAAGTATGCTAGAACGTGACGTCATGATGACGTATAAAATAGTCTGCTTAGAGATCAGTCTACGGACTTGAGATTCGGACGCTCTTGACGATAGTGGCGACATGAACGGCCGTTAAATGTATCAGGTTTGGAGTAAGTTGGTCAGCGTAATGGATGAGCTTGAGATTGTGATGCTTGCGATTAATGGTTGGAATATGCACATTGCTAGAATCTTAGCTATAATGGAGGTATGGAGGCGTTAAAATAGGAATCGGGTAATTATAGAATGAAAATTCTGGAAAACCTTTAAGAGCGCGTACTCATAATTATTCTTTTAATATTTTGGCGAATGTAAATGTGATCGATTATGTATTGAATGATATAAATTGTTTTATATATTATCAATTATACTTTAAATTTTACTGAATATTTTTCTGTAGCAAATTCGAGGCATGTATTGCAACAGCCGACTACGAACTTTTCTGCTGGAATGCGTATGTCCACATCTGAATTTTGGAAAGAATTTTCGGTAAGAGATCTACATCTACATAATACCCTGCAAGTCACCTTTTTGGATAGTGGTTTTATTGGATTTTATTGTCTATAAGGATTTTGTTTAAGACTAATGTTATCGTTACAGAATAGCGAGAAATAGTTTTGCTGAACTGCGTCAAATATAATATAAATAACAAAGAACAATTTCCTTGGCTATATATTTTGTGATTGTTATGTTTCAAAATTTTGGATTAAAATATACACAATTTACAACGTCCATCCGTACTTACTGATACGCTGCCTTGGCCACGTTTCGTTTTCCGGTGAATCTCCTATCTGCTTCAATTCTTAATGTTAGATTTATACTCATATAAAATGTTAGATCATCCGTCCCCAAAGAATACATAAATAGCTATTTATCAAGAATGAGGTCAGGCTCAACCCTGTAAATAACTATTTATTTATTATATTTAAGTATTTCATAGTTAAAGATTCGCGAGATAAACATGGTAGTATTTTAGTACTGAGTTGTAATACGTAATTTATGCATTTATTTATAATAAATGCAACGCTTTATAAGGTGATTTTGGTTCTTTAATTTAAACTTCCAACTTCACAATTTAATATATATCACATTTAAAAGAAGATGCACAACGACCGTACATGACATTTAAAAGGTCCCTTTACCTCATTGACTGCTCAAGTTCACTTACTATCGGCGCCAAAAGTATGTAGACCCGAGTTTGCGGCTAAATATCTCAAAAATGGCTCCATGGATTTTAGTAGGAGGAATGTCAGCGTGTAGCATGTTTAATTCTGCGTTGAATGAGGGTCGATTTGATTTTTTGGGTGAGTATAAAAAAAGACTCCTTTTTAGAGCTCTGAGACGGAAGGAGTCACTTTGCTGATTCGTAATTACAAAACGATTCGTCCGATTGCAGTTAAATTTTAATGGGATATGAGTCATAGTCTTATAATTACTACTACAAGATGTCAAAACTCTAGGTTTATTCGTTTACAACATTTTATCCAATTTATGAAACCGTGTTACCTCCGCAACTATTAGGCTGTGAGACATGCGACACACACTGTTGGCTTTGTCTTGGGCTCTGTATTACGAATCAATTAATTTAATAAGCCTGAAATGAACGGAATATTTTATAATGACTTTTATATTTGTTGAAAGCGAGCGAGGGGAAATAGAAGACTGCACTTCCTCTGGCTACGGTCTTCAACTTTCGCTTCCGACTTGGATCTTGCATGCTACGATTTCGGATAGACTTCGGTTGTTTCCGTGAAAGTTCGCTACCTACAAGGCCAAGCACGCTATCTAGCCAAAGTACACATTTCGGACGTGGCTTTGACCAGACTGCCGTGGACTTCACTTCGCTCTGAGCTCGACGGTGTTGCCAGTTCTACTGCGATAACTCAGTTCCATTCGCATGCAAATATCAGCAAGAGCTGACAACGCTCTTTGATATTTCGGGGCATTTCGAAAGCTGCAAGTGGTGGTGGAAGGGGAAAACGCTCCTATTGGCCATTCGCAAAGTAAAAGTCAAGCGCCATAAGAGCAGAAAAGGACTAGAATACTTTTTTCCGCTGTTTACTTTAGGACACGTTTCTCCATATTTGATCGAGATATTTGAGTTTTAAGAGCGTGACATGGACCAACCAACCAACAAACGGACCAACAGCTTTTTATTATAAGGGGTATATATGTTTTGAACCCCATCTAATCTGAAAAAATCCAAAGCTACGAACCACCTCACCTGAGATAATCATCGCATTAGACGAGTGATTTAGTCACCTCGGCCACCAGATCTACGCGTTGGCGCTGCGGTAAATGTTAATTTGAATTCGCGTGGGACGATAGATATATAGTATTAGTGGCATTTTTCATATTTATTTATTTTATTAAATTGTTTTCTTTTTAGTTGTTTATTTTTATAATTTCATTATTTTGACAACAGTTATCACATTATTTGTTCTACATAACCTTGGATTTCCTTTCCTACGTTTTTGAAGGGATATTTCTGACAATAATTTTAAGTTGGTGATCAACAGTTTCACTCTTACTAGTATCTAAAGCTAAATTACTCTGAACTAGCAGTATCTTTTCGTTGATTTTAAGTAATATGAATGTATAAGTCAGTATTTTCATTAATGAAACAAAAGATACTATCAAACTTCTTACTACTTATATACCAAACATTCTTACGTTTGCCACTGAGTTCTCTACTTCTGACAGCCATTCTCTCAACTGTAAAGAGATTAAAGGTTAAATATAGAGACTCCCACATCACTCAACAGATGATTTGCAACTTTTTACGCCCATGCAAGCAGAAAGGTTATCATAATTACATTATAGAGTCGATTCATATTAAAGTATTAACTATATAAAAGTTGGCTATAAAAATTAATTTTTCACTTGTTATATCTGCTTTTACGCTTCGAATCAGTTGCTCAAATTCCGCTCTTTTTCAAACTGTGACAGTTGACTACAGCTACGTTTACTCTATTTATTAATTTATCTGTCTGCTGATCTTTCTTGTAACACGGAGTTTCCCTATGTTTCTAATAAATACTTTCAGTAGTTACTACGGAATGCTCGGTAACCTTGGATGATATTCCGGCCCTAATTTGGACGATATCTTTTAAAACTGCACCATCAGATTCCGAGATATCGCGTCCAACTTTTTTTCGCCCTTTTCAAATTTAAATGGTTGATATTATGTTCAATGACGGAAGATATTCCGTTTTCGCTCCGAGATCTTTCGTAAGTTACTGATTCTTTAATTACGGCACCACACGGGTTATCTAGAAATATATTTTCCTAGTGGGCTTTAAATTAATCCTATACCTACCCCTAAGGCGCATACACTATCTAACCTCTAGCCTAAACAAATCCAAATTCCGTTTGTCTGAGTGTAAAGTTATCAACACGCGAATAACTCGATCAAGGATGTTGATAGAACATTGAAATTTGGCAGAATATTATATAATGAGATAATCAGAATTTGTTTATTTAGGGTTGACATGGTAATCAAATAAATAAATGTCCGTTTGTGGCGCTATTTTGAGGAGGGAATATGTTGTGAATCCATCGAGCAAAACTAATAAATTTTAATTTAATGAAACAATATTTTATGTGGACTTGAAAGTAAAAAATATATGATTCACATTATAATGTGTTCCAGAGAGTTAAATTCTATTCTTGGTCTCATATTCATGCTCAATAAATGCACCATTTTAGTGCTTTAATACGGCTCAGACTTTTATACACTGGTATAACACATATACCGAATCTATTAAATAGTTTGATGGAGGAAGGAAAAGGGAATGGAAATGTGCAGAAATGTAGGAAGAGGACGCCCTAGCATTTGCATAGGATTAAAAGGAGTTGCGGTACAAAAATTAAAATAATTTCTAATTCATTCTAAAACATTTTATACGATCGAATCATGCGCCATTGCCAAATGGTGCGACTTCATAAAACTAAATATAACGTAATTATCAATGGATTTTTTAAAATGATAATACAGGAAATATTTCGAACCGAATTTCTAACATGGTTGAAAAAAATAACATTTTATGACTTTTATTTAAAATTCTTCCAATAAAGCAAATTTTCTGAAAATAAAATATAGTTAAAATCCATTGCAGTTCCTGTAAGTCTTTGGTTAACAGTAAGTTACTACACATTTTGCCTTTTATGATCATTTGACTTCATTAAAAATGCATTGTTTTTACGCATATGAATAATGCAATTCAATTATGAAGTTAATTTCTATACGTTTTAAAAAACTTATAATTCGCTCAAATATTTCAAGTAAATTTCTGAAGATTCTTCATACATTATATCTTATTATTTCGATTTTACTCTTATTTTCAGCAAATATTTGGCTAAGAAAATTGCGCCTCTGATAATAACGTGTAAGCAAAATAATTAAAACAAAGATAACTTATAAAAAACTGATTAGATTGTGCATTAAAGCCAACCCAGATCATAGCAAATTTTCATTTTATGGGAAAACATTTATGATAATTCAATACGAAATAAAGAGAAAGAGGAAGAAAGATAGAAGAGGGAGTGAGAGACAAAATTAAATATGCAAATATTGGGTTGGGTTGGGTTTGGTTTGGTTTGTTGGGTATGGTTGGGTTGACTTCATTAAAAATGCATTGTTTTCACGAATATGAATAATACAATTCAATTATTAATTTAATTCTATACGTTTTAAATAACTTATAATTTCCTTAAATATTTCAAGTAAATTTCTGCAGATTCTTCATATATTGTATCTTATTATTTCGATTTTACTCTTATTTTCAGCAATTATTTGGCTAAGAATATTTTGCGCCTCTAATAATAACGTTTAAGCGATATAATTAAAATAAATATAACTTTAAAAAAACTGATTAGATTTACATGAAAGCCAAACCAGATCTTAGTAAATTTTCATTTTTTGGGAAAAAATTAATGATACATCAATACGAGATAAAGAGAAATAGGAAGAAAGATAGAAGAGGGAGTGAGAGACAAAATTAAATATGCAAATATAGGGTTGGGTTGGGTAGGGTGTGGTTGGGTTGGGTGTGGTTGGGTTGGGTTGGTTGGGTTGGGTATGGTTGGGTTGGGTATGGTTGGCTTGGGTTGGGTAGCAGTGGGCTGGGCTGGGCTGGGTTGGGTTGGGTTGGGTTCGGTTGGGTTGGGTTGGGTTCGGTTGGGTGGGGTGGGGTGGGGTGGGGTTGGGTTGGGTGGGGTTGGGTTGGGCTAAGTTGGCTTGGGTTCGGTTCGGTTCGGTTGGGTTGTGTTGGTTTGGGTTTGGTAAACAACATCCGTTACGTTATTTACGAGAAGGTATACATTTGAATGCAGAACATTAATCATTCGCATATTAAAATTAGATACTTAGAATCATCGTAGGAGTTCGAGACCTTAAATAACAAACGCCTAAAATAACGAAAGTTTGTTTTCTTGCCATCCAAAGAAAGTCAAGGTATATTCATTTGTTCATTTTTTTATTTCCAAAAAACTTTCCCGTTGAATTTCAACGGGCATCTCCCTAGTTAGCGTATAAAAAGTAACATTTAAATTAGTTTATTTTTTAAAATAAATGCAAAATATTGTCAGAAAGAGATTTTGACATAGCTTTTAGTATTTTAAAGCTGATAATGCTCTATTTTTTTGTTTTCCAATTTTTTTCTATCATTGATAAATAATGAATTAGAAGTAGTATTTACGGTATTAGAATTCCTTGGAATGACTAACACATACTGAAACATTTCCTGTCAATATAAGTTATCGATTCGGGACGTCAACTTCGAGAAACCCGCCCGCATTTGTCTTGGTTCGAATACTTGTTTACTCACGAATTATTACCAACACAAATTTTTTGTACTTCACAACGTGTTATTTTTCATCTATTTATAATAGTCTATATTCTCCTTATCATCAAATTTTAAACTGATGCGTAGGCCTATTTGCGTTAAATGTGTAGACTATAATGATTTTCCTTATGAAAAAGGTAATATTGCAGTATTGAAACTGAGAACGTTTTTTTTTGGCCAATCGTTAAACACGCCTGCAGTCCACACGCAGTTTACTGAATAATAATTATCTTCAATTATTAACGTTGCAATCTCTTGTTTGGCGTTGCTACAGCCATAATTTCGATGCTTCATAAAAAACGCGAAGCGAATAACGCAATTCTTTCGTCTATTTGAATTCTTATTAATAGACGATAAATTAATCAGAGGCAACAATGCGTGTTGCCTTGGTAACACCCACAAAGAGTACGATTAAGTCATAAAATTCCTCAAAGAAATGTGTATTTCTGACAAATTCTTCCCTGTAACATATCAACATTTCAAGACTAAGATAATTTATAATTTAACCGTTGAATAAAGCAAAAACGGAGAAAGTTGGTCCATATTCAGTACGTGAAAATCTCTTGCACCTTGAAAAGTCGAAAATACCGTGTAAACTTAGGGGAAGATTTAATCGACTACTGAAGTCGAATCCGGAAATTTTTTATAATAATAAAACAGGGTGTCTGTGTGTGTGTGTCTGTGTGTGGCAGTCGTAACACATCAGATTGTAAAGGTAGGAGCTTCAAAAATTGGCGGCAGCTTTAGGTTGATCATGGGAGTTGCAGTGCAACGGTCGATCCAAATGTTGGTTTTTTTTGAAGATATCCCAGCAACCAATTGATGAATAACAATGTTTTGATGAGATGCATTTTCGAGCTGAAGATGGATGAAATCAGTCAACAGGGCCGAAGGGCCATATTCCAAGGGACCAAAATCGATTTATTCAATATATCTCGGCACCGCATTGACCGATTTTGATAAAAACTTCACTAATCTTAATGTTTTGACGAGATTCATTTTCGAGCCGTAAATAAAAGACGTAAACGAGTTACTTTTTCTCAGCCATCGAGTGATATTAGAAGTTGATCCTTTTTATTTTCTCCATATACGTAATATAGGGGCAAGTATTGTATTCATGAAAAAAATCGACTTCAAGATTTCAACGGAAATACACGTTTTGAGGCCCCCTGACCACGTTTTGAGCATTTTCTCGATGATGTCTGAGTGTGTATGTGATAGCTTTTTGTGGGTGCTCTAACTCAAAAAATATTAATCAGGTCAACGCGAAAATTTATATTTAACATTTTCATAAAAGTCACAAGAACTGATTATTTTTTGGTAAAATCGGTAAACCGTAAGTGGGTGTTTACTCTTGTCACTTATACGATATTTTGAGATACTTGCTTTAATATTTGACATATGTAAAAATATATGAGAATAACAGTTGTAGGAAATTTAATTTTCTACAACCTTTGTTTGAAACATTTTTCCATATAATGCATTATTTAAGAGATATCTTATATTTTTAGCTGCCACCACCACGCCACCTATCGTCGACTATTGTTAACAATTGATGCTTAGTTACGTCTTATGTTAGTAACGCTCCTTTTTATTTTCTTAATTGTTGGAGCTTTGTGGCTATATCCAATATCAGATGGCTATGGTATGAGTTAATTTCTGTTCTTTGTCAAGTCTAAAATTTTATTGCAGTTTCTTAAAATATTTATTATTATGTAACATATTTGGAATTTTTAGAAATATTACAGATATGGAGAATCAGATTTTTTCATAATTTTATTCATAAGCTCCTAACAGTCTGAATAGATCTTCCAGATTATCTACAGAACTGATGGAGAATAAACAATTTAAATCCACTGTACATTTTCCACAATTTTAGCCTACTTTCCAGAATGGAAATAAGCCTTATAGTTTTGTCGTTGTGTCTGTCTGTCCGTCCACCCTATTAACTTTTGAACCCATAGACCAATTTTCAAGGCACTTGGTGGAAATCCCTTGCTACCGGGGCCGAGCAATGAACTTCATTTTTTAAGTTTATATATATATATATATATATATATATATATATATATATATATATATATATATATATATCATTATATATAGACGTTACTTACAGAGAAGGAGGAGGATATACCATATATATAGGAGGATACCAATGTTCAGGCACTTCCAGGTGAGATGGAGAATCGAAATTTTTTTCTTAAGTAGGATTTTGTGCAAAACCGACTAGAAAAAACGAAAATTTTGAAAAAGTTCAACAATGCCGCCGCTTTAAATTCGCAATTGTTTAAACAAACTTTCAAGGTTTACGTATTTCCAAATGTGCTACGAGGTTGAAATTTTTTTTATAAGTAGAATTCTTAAAAAAACGAAATAGGGATTATACAAATTTTGATATTTTAATTTATTTGAAAGTTAAAAATTGTTAAAGTTTAAAAAACTAGATAACTGTTTAGGTACTACGGGATGAGCTAGGAAGCTGAAATTTTCATATTATTTACAAAGTAGTGAATTTGCACAAATAAACATTTCAATTTTACCATATATGAATTGCGGCGGCCGTTAAAAATTATTTAAATTTAAACAATTAGAAAAATATTGACTTCTAGAAGTGCTACAACTTTAAAATTTGGCAAAAATGTGTAGCATTAGTACCTTATGATGAAGAAAGTGTAAAATTTTTAAAATTGCAACATTTGGGGATTGTTTTAAACTATTATTTTTACATGTGGGAGAAACGAAAATCGCTGCGGAGGTGAAATATTTAGAATTAAAAGACTATTTGTAATGATATAATGTCTGTCTGAAAAATGAATGTTTTTCAAAGTGAAATGAAATGCTTGCAGTATGCAAGCACCAACTACTAGTATATATATATATATATATATATGTGTGTGTGTGTGTGTGTGTGTGTGTGTGTGTGTGGACGTCGAAGAGACACGTACAAAACACGCACACAATAACACGAAATATATATATATATATATATATATATATATATATATATATATATATATATATATATAAGGGCATAGGCCCGATAAGCTTCCGTGTTTATTTGTGTTCGTGTGTTTAACGTGTCTCTTCGACGCCCCCAGCAGCCTGCCAACTTGGCCTTGTTGCCACCCTCATCACTACCTTTTCTTTTCCTTAAGTTAAAAAATATATATATATAATCTGATTAATAGTTTTTGAGTTAGAGCACCCACAAAATTCCGCTCACAGACAGACACCCGCAGACATAATCGAGAAAATAGTCAAAACGTGTTCAGAGGACATTTAAAGCATATACGAAATTGAAATCTCGAATTCGACTGTTTTTCATGAAAACAATACTTGACCATATTACGTATGGAGAAAGTAAAAATTGATCCTCCTCAAACCGGGACTGTTTTAAAGGATAATGAACGAAGTTTCTTAGTCTATCGACGATTGTCTCCAACAGTCCGCAAACGCTCGAATTTAACGTTTACATGAAGTGTTTCGGAAAAATTTAGCGAATTTATGAGGATTTGCATTGACAAACATGGCATTGTCTCATTTCTCATTTGAGTAATATATACGTACGTATCGAGTGACTTAATATGAGCCATCAAGCATTTAACGTTCCGCCCAGAGAGAGGGAGAGAAGAGACCCATGGAAAGGAGGGAGGGTAACAGGACAGGGGGTTGGGTTGGGTTTGGTTGGGTTGGGTTTGGTTGGGTTTGGTTGGGTTTGGTTTGGTTTGGTTTGGTTTGGTTTGGTTTGGTTGGGTTGGGTTGGGTTGGGTTGGGTTGGGTTCGGTTCGGTTCGGTTCGGTTGGGTTGGGTTGGGTTAAGTTGGGTTGGGTTGGGTTGGGTTGACTTCATTAAAAATGCATTGTTTTTACGCATATGAATAATACTATTCAATTATTAAGTTAAATTCTATACATTTTAAATAACTTTTACTCTTATTTTCAGCAAATATTTCGCTAGGAATTTGGCGCCTCCTATAATAATATCTTTATTCGCCTACAGTTCGAAATCCCTTATGTTAAAAGTTTAATTCACATATTTTGGGATAATCTTGCCATGTTAACGGGATGTTGCCTTGCCTGCGAATTCCATTGTTAACTTCAAAAACCCATTGTTATTTCAACCCTTATGGGTTTAACAATGCTTTGAACGTTTTTAACACGAGAGAGAAAGAAAGAGAGAGAAAGAAAGAGAGAGAGAGAAAGGAGAGGGAAATGATTTCCATAGCAACCAATGTAAACAACATTCGTTGCATTTCGAAAAGGAATACCTGAAGAACTGAAATGCTATTCAAAAAGATTAAAAATCGTAACAATGAGATAAATTCAATATTATTGAAATAGAAACAGTATCAAAATCTGAGGAACGTGCAGGACGATTTAAAAAACAAAAACAACAAGCATGTAAAAGATTTATAGAGTGAAGGATTGGGATTTTGTATTTTTCGCAGGAATGATCGATTCACATATTGTAAGATGATGATGATGATGATGAAAAGAAATCTCGAAAAATGTCTTAGATTGGACTCCAAGGTAGGCATTTCTATTTCCCATATGATAACACACAAAAATCGACTTTTTGACTTGCAGGCGCTTATTCTTTTTGAGATCCAAATTAGAATGAATTAACCTATGATCTTCGGATCTAGCTCATTTTAAAGGAAAAACTATGAAGATTTTTATCAAGTTCATCATTGCCCGCCTATAGTTCGAAATTTCTCATCTTAAGCATGTAATTCACATATTTTTGGGAAATCTTGGCATTTAATTGGGATATTGCCTTGCCAACCAATTACATTGTTAAACCTCGAAATCCTATTGTTATTTCAATCCATATGGGTGAAAGCGTGCTTTGAATGCTCTTTCGATTAGTACGACAGAGAGAGGAGAGAGAAATCGTTTTCATAGCAACCAATGTAAACAACATCCGTTACGTTATTTACGAGAAGGTATACATTTGAATGCAGAACATTAATCATTCGCATATTAAAATTAGGTACTTAGAATCATCGTAGGAGTTCGAGACCTTAAATAACAAACGCCTAAAATAACGAAAGTTTGTTTTCTTGCCATCCAAAGAAAGTCAAGGTATATTCATTTGTTCATTTTTTTATTTCCAAAAAACTTTCCCGTTGAATTTCAACGGGCATCTCCCTAGTTAGCGTATAAAAAGTAACATTTAAATTAGTTTATTTTTAAAAATAAATGCAAAATATTGTCAGAAAGAGATTTTGACATAGCTTTTCGTAGTTTAAAGCTGATAATGCTCTATTTTTTTGTTTTCCAATTTTTTTCTATCATTGATAAATAATGAATTAGAAGTAGTATTTACGGTATTAGAATTCCTTGGAATGACTAACACATACTGAAACATTTCCTGTCAATATAAGTTATCGATTCGGGACGTCAACTTCGAGAAACCCGCCCGCATTTGTCTTGGTTCGAATTCTTGTTTACTCACGAATTATTAATTATTACCAACACAAATTTTTTGTACTTCACAACGTGTTATTTTTCATCTATTAATAATAGTCTATATTCTCCTTATCATCAAATTTTAAACTGATGCGTAGGCCTATTTGCGTTAAATGTGTAGACTATAATGATTTTCCTTACGAAAAAGGTAATATTGCAGTATTGAAACTGAGAACGTTTTTTTTTGGCCAATCGTTAAACACGCCTGCAGTCCACACGCAGTTTACTGAATAATAATTATCTTCAATTATTAACGTTGCAATCTCTTGTTTGGCGTTGCTACAGCCATAATTTCGATGCTTCATAAAAAACGCGAAGCGAATAACGCAATTCTTTCGTCTATTTGAATTCTTATTAATAGACGATAAATGAATCAGAGGCAACAATGCGTGTTGCCTTGGTAACACCCACAAAGAGTACGATTAAGTCATAAAATTCCTCAAAGAAATGTGTATTTCTGACAAATTCTTCCCTGTAACATATCAACATTTCAAGACTAAGATAATTTATAATTTAACCGTTGAATAAAGCAAAAACGGAGAAAGTTGGTCCATATTCAGTACGTGAAAATCTCTTGCACCTTGAAAAGTCGAAAATACCGTGTAAACTTAGGGGAAGATTTAATCGACTACTGAAGTCGAATCCGGAAATTTTTTATAATAATAAAACAGGGTGTCTGTGTGTGTGTGTCTGTGTGTGGCAGTCGTAACACATCAGATTGTAAAGGTAGGAGCTTCAAAAATTGGCGGCAGCTTTAGGTTGATCATGGGAGTTGCAGTGCAACGGTCGATCCAAATGTTGGTTTTTTTTGAAGATATCCCAGCAACCAATTGATGAATAACAATGTTTTGATGAGATGCATTTTCGAGCTGAAGATGGATGAAATCAGTCAACAGGTCCGAAGGGCCATATTCCAAGGGACCAAAATCGATTTATTCAATATATCTCGGCACCGCATTGACCGATTTTGATAAAAACTTCACTAATCTTAATGTTTTGACGAGATTCATTTTCGAGCCGTAAATAAAAGACGTAAACGAGTTACTTTTTCTCAGCCATCGAGTGATATTAGAAGTTGATCCTTTTTATTTTCTCCATATACGTAATATAGGGGCAAGTATTGTATTCATGAAAAAATCGACTTCAAGATTTCAACGGAAATACACGTTTTGAGGCCCCCTGACCACGTTTTGAGCATTTTCTCGATGATGTCTGAGTGTGTATGTGATAGCTTTTTGTGGGAGCTCTAACTCAAAAAATATTAATCAGGTCAACGCGAAAATTTATATTTAACATTTTCATAAAAGTCACAAGAACTGATTATTTTTTGGTAAAATCGGTAAACCGTAAGTGGGTGTTTACTCTTGTCACTTATACGATATTTTGAGATACTTGCTTTAATATTTGATATATGTAAAAAATATATGAGAATAACAGTTGTAGGAAATTTAATTTTCTACAACCTTTGTTTGAAACATTTTTCCATATAATGCATTATTTAAGAGATATCTTATATTTTTAGCTGCCACCACCACGCCACCTATCGTCGACTATTGTTAACAATTGATGCTTAGTTACGTCTTATGTTAGTAACGCTCCTTTTTATTTTCTTAATTGTTGGAGCTTTGTGGCTATATCCAATATCAGATGGCTATGGTTTGAGTTAATTTCTGTTCTTTGTCAAGTCTAAAATTTTATTGCAGTTTCTTAAAATATTTATTATTATGTAACATATTTGGAATTTTTAGAAATATCACAGATATGGAGAATCAGATTTTTTCATAATTTTATTCATAAGCTCCTAACAGTCTGAATAGATCTTCCAGATTATCTACAGAACTGATGGAGAATAAACAATTTAAATCCACTGTACATTTTCCACAATTTTAGCCTACTTTCCAGAATGGAAATAAGCCTTATAGTTTTGTCGTTGTGTCTGTCTGTCCGTCCACCCTATTAACTTTTGCACCCATAGACCAATTTTCAAGGCACTTGGTGGAAATCCCTTGCTACCGGGGCCAAGCAATGAACTTCATTTTCTTAAGTTTATATATATATATATATATATATATATATATATATATATATATATATATATATATATATATATATATATATATATCATTATATATAGACGTTACTTACAGAGAAGGAGGAGGATATACCATATATATAGGAGGATACCAATGTTCAGGCACTTCCAGGTGAGATGGAGAATCGAAATTTTTTTCTTAAGTAGGATTTTGTGCAAAACCGACTAGAAAAAACGAAAATTTTGAAAAAGTTCAACAATGCCGCCGCTTTAAATTCGCAATTGTTTAAACAAACTTTCAAGGTTTACGTATTTCCAAATGTGCTACGAGGTTGAAATTTTTTTTATAAGGAGAATTCTTAAAAAAACGAAATAGGGATTATACAAATTTTGATATTTTAATTTGTTTGAAAGTTAAAAATTGTTAAAGTTTAAAAAACTAGATAACTGTTTAGGTACTACGGGATGAGCTAGGAAGCTGAAATTTTCATATTATTTACAAAGAAGTGAATTTGCACAAATAAACATTTCAATTTTACCATATATGAATTGCGGCGGCCGCTAAAAATTATTTAAATTTAAACGATTAGAAAAATATTATTTGACTTCTAGAAGTGCTACAACTTTAAAATTTGGCAATAATGTGTAGCATTAGTACCTTATGATGAAGAAAGTGTAAAATCTTTAAAATTGCAACATTTGGGGATTGTTATAAACTATTATTTTTACATGTGGGAGAAACGAAAATCGCTGCTGAGGTGAAATATTTAGAATTAAAAGACTTTGTAATGATATAATGTCTGTCTGAAAAATGAGTGTTTTTTCAAAGTGAAATGAAATGCTTGCAGTATGCAAGCACCAACTACTAGTATATATATATATATATATATATATGTGTGTGTGTGTGTGTGTTTGTGTGGACGTCGAAGAGACACGTACAAAACACGCACACAATAACACGAAAGCTTTTCGGGGATATGCCCTTCATCAGCGATGGAGAGAGAGTAACTATATATATATATATATATATATATATATATATATATATATATAAGGGCATATGCCCGATAAGCTTGCGTGTTTATTTGTGTTCGTGTGTTTAACGTGTCTCTTCGACGCCCCCAGCAGCCTGCCAACTTGGCCTTGTTGCCACCCTCATCACAACCTTTTCTTTTCCTTAAGTTAAAAAATATATATATATATAATCTGATTAATAGTTTTTGAGTTAGAGCACCCACAAAATTCCGCTCACAGACAGACACCCACAGACATAATCGAGAAAATAGTCAAAACGTGTTCAGAGGACATTTAAAGCATATACGAAATTGAAATCTCGAATTCGATTTTTTTCATGAAAACAATACTTGACCATATTACGTATGGAGAAAGTAAAAATTGATCCTCTTCAAACCGGGACTGTTTTAAAGGATAATGAACGAAGTTTCTTAGTCTATCGACGATTGTCTCCCACAGTCCGCAAACGCTCGAATTTAACGTTTACATGAAGTGTTTCGGAAAAATTTAGCGAATTTATGAGGATTTGCATTGACAAACATGGCATTGTCTCATTTCTCATTTGAGTAATATATACGTACGTATCGAGGGACTTAATATGAGCCATCAAGCATTTAACGTTCCGCCATGAGAGAGGGAGAGAAGAGACCCATGGAAAGGAGGGAGGGTAACAGGACAGGGGGTTGGGTTGGTTTGGGTTGGGTTGGGTTGGGTTCGGTTCGCTTGGGTTGGGTTGGATTGGGTTTTGTTTGGTTTGTTGGGTATGGTTGGGTTGGGTTGACTTCATTAAAAATGCATTGCTTTTACGCATATGAATAATACAATTCAATTATTAAGTTATATATCTATACGTTTTAAATGACTTTCAATTTTCTTAAATATTTCAAGTAAATTTCTGCAGATTCTCCATATATTATATCTTATTATTTCGATTTAACTCTCATTTTCAGCAATTATTTGGCTAAGACTTTTGCGCCTCTAATAATAACGTTTTAGCGACATAATTAAAATAAATATAAGTTTAAAAAAACTGATTAGATTTACATGAAAGCCAAACCACATCATAGTAAATTTTCATTTTTTGGGGAAAAATTAATGATACATCAATACGAGATAAAGAGAAATAGGAAGAAAGAAAGAAGAGGGAGGGTGAGACAAAATTAAATAGGCAAATGTTGGGTTGGGTTGGGTTGGGTTGCGTTGGGTTGGGTTGGGTTGGGTTGGGTTGGGTTGGGTTGGGTTCGGTTCGGTTCGGTTGGGTTGGGTTGGGTTGGGTTGGGTTGGGTGAGGTGGGGTGGGGTTGGGTTGGGTGGGGTTTGGTTGGGTTAAGTTGGGTTTGGTTTGGTTTGTTGGGTATTGTTGGGTTGGGTTGGGTTGGGTTGACTTCATTAAAAATGCATTGTTTTTTTGCATATGAATAATACTATTCAATTATTAAGTTAAATTCTATACATTTTAAATAACTTTTACTCTTATTTTCAGCAAATATTTCGCTAAGAATTTGGCGCCTCCCATAATAATATCTTTATTCGCCTACAGTTCGAAATCCCTTATGTTAAAAGTTTAATTCACATATTTTGGGATAATCTTGCCATGTTAACGGGATGTTGCCTTGCCTGCGAATTCCATTGTTAACTTCAAAAACCCATTGTTATTTCAACCCTTATGGGTTTAACAATGCTTTGAACGTTTTTAACACGAGAGAGAAAGAAAGAGAGAGAAAGAAAGAGAGAGAGAGAAAGGAGAGGGAAATGATTTCCATAGCAACCAATGTAAACAACATTCGTTGCATTTCGAAAAGGAATCTGAAGAACTGAAATGCTATTCAAAAAGATTAAAAATCGTAACAATGAGATAAATTCAATATTATTGAAATAGAAACAGTATCAAAATCTGAGGAACGTGCAGGACGATTTAAAAAACAAAAACAACAAGCATGTAAAAGATTTATAGAGTGAAGGATTGGGATTTTGTATTTTTTGCAGGAATGATCGATTCACATATTGTAAGATGATGATGATGATGAAAAGAAATCTCGAAAAATGTCTTAGATTGGACTCCAAGGTAGGCATTTCTATTTCCCATATGATAACACACAAAAATCGACTTTTTGACTTGCAGGCGCTTATTCTTTTTGAGATCCAAATTAGAATGAATTAACCTATGATCTTCGGATCTAGCTCATTTTAAAGGAAAAACTATGAAGTTTTTTATTAAGTTCATCTTTGCCCGCCTATAGTTCGAAATTTCTCATTTTAAACATGTAATTCACATATTTTAGGGAAATCTTGGCATTTAATTGGGACGTTGCCTTGCCAACCAATTACATTGTTAAACCACGAAATCCTATTGTTATTTCAATCCATATGGGTGAAAGCGTGCTTTGAATGCTCTTTCGATTAGTACGACAGAGAGAGGAGAGAGAAATCGTTTTCATAGCAACCAATGTAAACAACATCCGTTACGTTATTTACGAGAAGGTATACATTTGAATGCAGAACATTAATCATTCGCATATTAAAATTAGGTACTTAGAATCATCGTAGGAGTTCGAGACCTTAAATAACAAACGCCTAAAATAACGAAAGTTTGTTTTCTTGCCATCCAAAGAAAGTCAAGGTATATTCATTTGTTCATTTTTTTATTTCCAAAAAACTTTCCCGTTGAATTTCAACGGGCATCTCCCTAGTTAGCGTATAAAAAGTAACATTTAAATTAGTTTTTTTTTTTAAATAAATGCAAAATATTGTCAGAAAGAGATTTTGACATAGCTTTTAGTATTTTAAAGCTGATAATGCTCTATTTTTTTGTTTTCCAATTTTTTTCTATCATTGATAAATAATGAATTAGAAGTAGTATTTACGGTATTAGAATTCCTTGGAATGACTAACACATACTGAAACATTTCCTGTCAATATAAGTTATCGATTCGGGACGTCAACCTCGGGAAACCCGCCGGCATTTGTCTTGGTTCGAATTCTTGTTTACTCACGAATTATTACCAACACAAATTTTTTGTACTTCACAACGTGTTATTTTTCATCTATTAATAATAGTCTATATTCTCCTTATCATCAAATTTTAAACTGATGCGTAGGCCTATTTGCGTTAAATGTGTAGACTATAATGATTTTCCTTATGAAAAAGGTAATATTGCAGTATTGAAACTGAGAAAGTTTTTTTTTTTGGCCAATCGTTAATCACGCCTGCAGTCCACACGCAGTTTACTGAATAATAATTATCTTCAATTATTAACGTTGCAATCTCGTTTGGCGTAGCTACAGCCATAATTTCGATGCTTCATAAAAAACGCGAAGCGAATAACGCAATTCTTTCGTCTATTTGAATTCTTATTAATAGACGATAAATGAATCAGAGGCAACGATGCGTGTTGCCTTGGTAACACCCACAAAGAGTACGATAAAGTCATAAAATTCCTCAAAGAAATGTGTATTTCTGACAAATTCTTCCCTGTAACATGTCAACATTTCAAGACTAAGATACTTTATAATTAACCGTTGAATAAAGCAAAAACGGAGAAAGTTGGTCCATATTCAGTACGTGAAAAACTCTTGCACCTTGAAAAGTCGAAAATACCGTGTAAACTTAGGGGAAGATTTAATCGACTACTGAAGTCGATTCCGGAAATTTTTTATAATAATAAAACAGGGTGTCTGTGTGTGTGTGTCTGTGTGTGGCAGTCGTAACACATCAGATTGTAAAGGTAGGAGCTTCAAAAATTGGCGGCAGCTTTAGGTTGATCATGGGAGTTGCAGTGCAACGGTCGATCCAAATGTTGGTTTTTTTTGAAGATATCCCAGCAACCAACTGATGAATAACAATGTTTTGATGAGATGCATTTTCGAGCTGAAGATGGATGAAATCAGTCAACAGGTCCGAAGGGCCATATTCCAAGGGACCAAAATCGATTTATTCAATATATCTCGGCACCGCATTGACCGATTTTGATAAAAACTTCACTAATCTTAATGTTTTGACGAGATTCATTTTCGAGCCGTAAATAAAAGACGTAAACGAGTTACTTTTTCTCAGCCATCGAGTGATATTAGAAGTTGATCCTTTTTATTTTCTCCATATACGTAATATAGGGGCAAGTAATGTATTCATGAAAAAAATCGACCTCAAGATTTCAACGGAAATACACGTTTTGAGGCCCCCTGACCACGTTTTGAGCATTTTCTCGATGATGTCTGAGTGTGTATGTGATAGCTTTTTGTGGGTGCTCTAACTCAAAAAATATTAATCAGGTCAACGCGAAAATTTATATTTAACATTTTCATAAAAGTCACAAGAACTGATTATTTTTTGGTAAAATCGGTAAACCGTAAGTGGGTGTTTACTATTGTCACTTATACGATATTTTGAGATACTTGCTTTAATATTTGATATATGTAAAAATATATGAGAATAACAGTTGTAGGAAATTTAATTTTCTACAACCTTTGTTTGAAACATTTTTCCATATAATGCATTATTTAAGAGATATCTTATATTTTTAGCTGCCACCACCACGCCACCTATCGTCGACTATTGTTAACAATTGATGCTTAGTTACGTCTTATGTTAGTAACGCTCCTTTTTATTTTCTTAATTGTTGGAGCTTTGTGGCTATATCCAATATCAGATGGCTATGGTTTGAGTTAATTTCTGTTCTTTGTCAAGTCTAAAATTTTATTGCAGTTTCTTAAAATATTTATTATTATGTAACATATTTGGAATTTTTAGAAATATTACAGATATGGAGAATCAGATTTTTTCATAATTTTATTCATAAGCTCCTAACAGTCTGAATAGATCTTCCAGATTATCTACAGAACTGATGGAGAATAAACAATTTAAATCCACTGTACATTTTCCACAATTTTAGCCTACTTTCCAGAATGGAAATTATCCTTATAGTTTTGTCGTTGTGTCTGTCTGTCCGTCCACCCTATTAACTTTTGCACCCATAGACCAATTTTCATGGCACTTGGTGGAAATCTCTTGCTACCGGGGCCGAGCAATGAACTTCATTTTTTAAGTTTATATATATATATATATATATATATATATATATATATATATATATATATATATATATATATCATTATATATAGACGTTACTTACAGAGAAGGAGGAGGATATACCATATATATAGGAGGATACCAATGTTCAGGCACTTCCAGGTGAGATGGAGAATCGAAATTTTTTTCTTAAGTAGGATTTTGAGCAAAACCGACTAGAAAAAACGAAAATTTTGAAAAAGTTCGACAATGCCGCCGCTTAAAATTCGCAATTGTTTAAACAAATTTTCAAGGTTTAAGTATTTCCAAATGTGCTACGAGGTTGAAATTTTTTTTATAAGGAGAATTCTTAAAAAAACGAAATAGGGATTATACAAATTTTGATATTTTAATTTGTTTGAAAGTTAAAAATTGTTAAAATTTAAAAAACTAGATAACTGTTAAGGTACTACGGGATGAGCTAGGAAGATTAAATTTTCATATTATTTACAAAGTAGTGAATTTGCACAAATAAACATTTCAATTTTACCATATATGAATTGCGGCGGTGTGTGTGTGTGTGTGTGTGTGTGTGTGTGTGTGTGTGTGTGTGTGTGTGTGTGTGTGTGTGTGTGTGTGTGTGTGTGTGTGTGTGTGTGTGTGTGTGTGTGTGTGTGTGTGTGTGTGTGTGTGTGTGTGTGTGTGTGTGTGTGTGTGTGTGTGTGTGTGTGTGTGTGTGTGTGTGTGTGTGTGTGTGTGTGTGTGTGTGTGTGTGTGTGTGTGTGTGTGTGTGTGTGTGTGTGTGTGTGTGTGTGTGTGTGTGTGTGTGTGTGTGTGTGTGTGTGTGTGTGTGTGTGTGTGTGTGTGTGTGTGTGTGTGTGTGTGTGTGTGTGTGTGTGTGTGTGTGTGTGTGTGTGTGTGTGTGTGTGTGTGTGTGTGTGTGTGTGTGTGTGTGTGTGTGTGTGTGTGTGTGTGTGTGTGTGTGTGTGTGTGTGTGTGTGTGTGTGTGTGTGTGTGTGTGTGTGTGTGTGTGTGTGTGTGTGTGTGTGTGTGTGTGTGTGTGTGTGTGTGTGTGTGTGTGTGTGTGTGTGTGTGTGTGTGTGTGTGTGTGTGTGTGTGTGTGTGTGTGTGTGTGTGTGTGTGTGTGTGTGTGTGTGTGTGTGTGTGTGTGTGTGTGTGTGTGTGTGTGTGTGTGTGTGTGTGTGTGTGTGTGTGTGTGTGTGTGTGTGTGTGTGTGTGTGTGTGTGTGTGTGTGTGTGTGTGTGTGTGTGTGTGTGTGTGTGTGTGTGTGTGTGTGTGTGTGTGTGTGTGTGTGTGTGTGTGTGTGTGTGTGTGTGTGTGTGTGTGTGTGTGTGTGTGTGTGTGTGTGTGTGTGTGTGTGTGTGTGTGTGTGTGTGTGTGTGTGTGTGTGTGTGTGTGTGTGTGTGTGTGTGTGTGTGTGTGTGTGTGTGTGTGTGTGTGTGTGTGTGTGTGTGTGTGTGTGTGTGTGTGTGTGTGTGTGTGTGTGTGTGTGTGTGTGTGTGTGTGTGTGTGTGTGTGTGTGTGTGTGTGTGTGTGTGTGTGTGTGTGTGTGTGTGTGTGTGTGTGTGTGTGTGTGTGTGTGTGTGTGTGTGTGTGTGTGTGTGTGTGTGTGTGTGTGTGTGTGTGTGTGTGTGTGTGTGTGTGTGTGTGTGTGTGTGTGTGTGTGTGTGTGTGTGTGTGTGTGTGTGTGTGTGTGTGTGTGTGTGTGTGTGTGTGTGTGTGTGTGTGTGTGTGTGTGTGTGTGTGTGTGTGTGTGTGTGTGTGTGTGTGTGTGTGTGTGTGTGTGTGTGTGTGTGTGTGTGTGTGTGTGTGTGTGTGTGTGTGTGTGTGTGTGTGTGTGTGTGTGTGTGTGTGTGTGTGTGTGTGTGTGTGTGTGTGTGTGTGTGTGTGTGTGTGTGTGTGTGTGTGTGTGTGTGTGTGTGTGTGTGTGTGTGTGTGTGTGTGTGTGTGTGTGTGTGTGTGTGTGTGTGTGTGTGTGTGTGTGTGTGTGTGTGTGTGTGTGTGTGTGTGTGTGTGTGTGTGTGTGTGTGTGTGTGTGTGTGTGTGTGTGTGTGTGTGTGTGTGTGTGTGTGTGTGTGTGTGTGTGTGTGTGTGTGTGTGTGTGTGTGTGTGTGTGTGTGTGTGTGTGTGTGTGTGTGTGTGTGTGTGTGTGTGTGTGTGTGTGTGTGTGTGTGTGTGTGTGTGTGTGTGTGTGTGTGTGTGTGTGTGTGTGTGTGTGTGTGTGTGTGTGTGTGTGTGTGTGTGTGTGTGTGTGTGTGTGTGTGTGTGTGTGTGTGTGTGTGTGTGTGTGTGTGTGTGTGTGTGTGTGTGTGTGTGTGTGTGTGTGTGTGTGTGTGTGTGTGTGTGTGTGTGTGTGTGTGTGTGTGTGTGTGTGTGTGTGTGTGTGTGTGTGTGTGTGTGTGTGTGTGTGTGTGTGTGTGTGTGTGTGTGTGTGTGTGTGTGTGTGTGTGTGTGTGTGTGTGTGTGTGTGTGTGTGTGTGTGTGTGTGTGTGTGTGTGTGTGTGTGTGTGTGTGTGTGTGTGTGTGTGTGTGTGTGTGTGTGTGTGTGTGTGTGGACGTCGAAGAGACACGTACAAAACACGCACACAATAACACGAAAGTTTTTCGGGGGTATGCCCTTCATCAGCGATGGAGAGAGAGTAACAATATATATATATATATATATATATATATATATATATATATATATATATATATATATACATAAATATATATATAACAGCTTACGGAAAAGGAAAGGTAAAATGTATAAATGGATGACAAAAAGGTGTTGGGATGAGTGTGTCGCTTCGACATCCCCGGGGCCTCGCCAACCTGAAGTCGTCCGATTGGTGAGTGCTCACTGGGTTTGCTCATCCCAACACCTTGTTGACATCCATTTATATATATATATATATATATATATATATATATATATATATATATATATATATATATATATATATATACGTTATATGTCGCATTAACACGTTGTGTACGGTATTTAGATTCCCGTAGTACGCGTAGTTCATGGACATTTTGTCATATATCCAAAAAACGCCCGCGAAATCTTGTGGCCGGCTCAAATTAATTTTCTTGGTTTTAATGTTACGTTTTAATTAGTAAATGATCAAATTAACGATTTAAATATACGTTTTACGTTGATGAAAGTGAATAGTAGAAATTCACCGCCATGTAGAGCCAAAACGATGCAATATTCGAAGAACTTATTTTTCAGGAATTTATACAGTAGAAAATTTTAAATAAATAATCAGATTAGGTAGTGGAAAAATTAACGTCAATTTTACGTAGAATTTCGATGTTAAAAGTACATTAAAATCATCCAATTGAAAGGCCGAAAACTGCCAGCCCTACATTTAAGTAGTAATTTTAAGCGTCGATATTCGTCGAAAATCTCTCGGGAAAATAAACGTCGATTTTAATCGTCGTTTTCCATAAAAATGAACTTCGAATCCTACCAAGCCTAGTTACAAGCAGGGTGTGGATTTTTTCGGGCTTTACCCGATTTTTACCATCCGATTGCCTTTTTTTTTAATTTCGGGTAAAACCCGAAAAATACCGAGATTATTACTTTTCTTTTAACACAATTACTTTAGATTTGGTCACAGAATTTCAGAATTACTATTCTGGCGCTTGTAGGCACCTCAGCACTTGAGTGCAGTCCGAGATGTTCGTGATCAGTTTGTTTATTTTCTTTGTAAATAATTCATTCGTAACTTTTACTTTGTAACACAATCTTAATCTCCTTGGTATGCTTCGCGCCATGAATAGCCAAGGACGCGCCTTAGCTAGTCGCTGTTGGATCTTTGATAGGATATGGAAAAAAGAGACCAAGTGTCTGTTAGTTCAAAACAATACGAAAGTAAAATTATTTCACTGATATCTGGTGTGTTTTCAAAAGAAGTTGAGCGGGAAGCAAGATATTTGTGCAGCCTGCGAGGTGTTCCTTTCCACCTGAAGGCGTTTAACACAAGATATCACACTCTCAACCATACTTAAAGTATAGTAAAAAGCTTTGATTGTTGATAAAACTTTTAAATTTTTAAACAAGATTTTTATTTAAAAATTATTTTATCCGAATTACAAAATAATAAATATTATATATATATATATATATATATATATATATATATATATATATATATATATATATATATATAAATATAATGGCATAGGCCCGATAAGCTTGCGTGTTTATTTGTGTTCGTGTGTTTAACGTGTCTCTTCGACGCCCCCAGCAGCCTGCCAACTTGGCCTTGTTGCCACCCTCATCACTACCCTTTCTTTACCTTAAGTTAAAAAATATATATATATTATCTGATTAATAGTTTTTGAGTTAGAGCACCCACAAAATTCCGCTCACAGACAGACACCCGCAGACATAATCGAGAAAATAGTCAAAACGTGTTCAGAGGACATTTAAAGCATATACGAAATTGAAATCTCGAATTCGACTGTTTTTCATGAAAACAATACTTGACCATATTACGTATGGAGAAAGTAAAAATTGATCCTCCTCAAACCGGGACTGTTTAAAAGGATAATGAACGAAGTTTCTTAGTCTATCGACGATTGTCTCCCACAGTCCGCAAACGCTCGAATTTAACGTTTACATGAAGTTCTTCGAAAAAATTTAGCGAATTTATGAGGATTTGCATTAACAAACATGGCATTGTCTCAATTCTCATTTGATTAATATATACGTACGTATCGAGTGACTTAATATAAGCCATCAATCATTTAACGTGCCGTCCAGAGAGTGGGAGAAAAGAGACGCATAGAAAGGAGGGAGGGTAACAGGACAGAGGGGTTGGGTTGGGTTGGGTTGGGTTGGGTTGGGTTGGGTTGGGTTGGGTTGGGTTGGGTTGGGTTGGGTTGGGTTGGGTTGGGTTGGGTTGGGTTGGGTTGGGTTGGGTTGGGTTGGGTTGGGTTGGGTTGGGTTGGGTTGACTTCATTAAAAATGCATTGTTTTTACGCATATGAATAATACAATTCAATTATTAAGTTAAATTCTATACATTTTAAATAACTTTTACTCTTATTTTCAGCAAATATTTGGCTAAGAATTTGGCGCCTCCTATAATAATATCTTTATTCGCCTACAGTTCGAAGTCCCTTATGTTAAAAGTTTAATTCACATATTTTGGGATAATCTTGCCATGTTAACGGGATGTTGCCTTGCCTGCGAATTCCATTGTTAAACTTCAAAATCCCATTGTTATTTCAACCCTTATGGGTTTAACCATGCTTTGAATGTTTTTAACACGAGAGAGAAAGAAAGAGAGAGAGAGAGAAAGGAGAGGGAAATGATTTCCATAGCAACCAATGTAAACAACATTCGTTGCATTTCGAAAAGGAATACCTGAAGAACTGAAATGCTATTCAAAAAGATTAAAAATCGTAATAATGAGATAAATTCAATATTATTGAAATAGAAACAGTATCAAAATCTGAGGAACGTGCAGGACGATTTAAAAAACAAAAACAACAAGCATGTAAAAGATTTATAGAGTGAAGGATTGGGATTTTGTATTTTTTGCAGGAATGATCGATTCACATATTGTAAGATGATGATGATGATGAAAAGAAATCTCGAAAAATGTCTTAGATTGGACTCCAAGGTAGGCATTTCTATTTCCCATATGATAACACACAAAAATCGACTTTTTGACTTGCAGGCGCTTATTCTTTTTGAGATCCAAATTAGAATGAATTAACCTATGATCTTCGGATCTAGCTCATTTTAAAGGAAAAACTATGAAGATTTTTATCAAGTTCATCATTGCCCGCCTATAGTTCGAAATTTCTCATTTTAAACATGTAATTCACATATTTTAGGGAAATCTTGGCATTTAATTGGGACGTTGCCTTGCCAACCAATTACATTGTTAAACCACGAAATCCTATTGTTATTTCAATCCATATGGGTGAAAGCGTGCTTTGAATGCTCTTTCGATTAGTACGACAGAGAGAGGAGAGAGAAATCGTTTTCATAGCAACCAATGTAAACAACATCCGTTACGTTATTTACGAGAAGGTATACATTTGAATGCAGAACATTAATCATTCGCATATTAAAATTAGGTACTTAGAATCATCGTAGGAGTTCGAGACCTTAAATAACAAACGCCTAAAATAACGAAAGTTTGTTTTCTTGCCATCCAAAGAAAGTCAAGGTATATTCATTTGTTCATTTTTTTATTTCCAAAAAACTTTCCCGTTGAATTTCAACGGGCATCTCCCTAGTTAGCGTATAAAAAGTAACATTTAAATTAGTTTTTTTTTTAAATAAATGCAAAATATTGTCAGAAAGGGATTTTGACATAGCTTTTAGTATTTTAAAGCTGATAATGCTCTATTTTTTTGTTTTCCAATTTTTTTCTATCATTGATAAATAATGAATTAGAAGTAGTATTTACGGTATTAGAATTCCTTGGAATGACTAACACATACTGAAACATTTCCTGTCAATATAAGTTATCGATTCGGGACGTCAACCTCGGGAAACCCGCCGGCATTTGTCTTGGTTCGAATTCTTGTTTACTCACGAATTATTACCAACAAATTTTTTGTACTTCACAACGTGTTATTTTTCATCTATTAATAATAGTCTATATTCTCCGTATCATCAAATTTTAAACTGATGCGTAGGCATATTTGCGTTAAATGTACACGTACAAAACACGCACACAATAACACGAAAGTTTTTCGGGGGTATGCCCTTCATCAGCGATGGAGAGAGAGTAACAATATATATATATATATATATATATATATATATATATATATATATATATATATACATAAATATATATATAACAGCTTACGGAAAAGGAAAGGTAAAATGTATAAATGGATGACAAAAAGGTGTTGGGATGAGTGTGTCGCTTCGACATCCCCGGGGCCTCGCCAACCTGAAGTCGTCCGATTGGTGAGTGCTCACTGGGTTTGCTCATCCCAACACCTTG
>JAJPWW010000107.1:0-62173 GCA_028673005.1 Tanypteryx hageni
GTGAGGGGAGGCTAAAGGAAGTGAGGTGGGGTGAAAGGAAGTAGGAGTAGGTGAAAGGAAGTGAGGAGAGGTGAAAGGAAATGAGGGAAGGTGAAAGGAAATGAGGGAAGGTGAATGGAAGTAAGGAAATATGAAAGGAATTGAAGGGAGGTGAAAAATAATGAGGGGAGGTAAAAGGAAATAAGGGGAGGTAAAATGAATGAAAAAATGTGAAAGGAAGCAATGGAAGATGAAATAAAATGAAGGGAGGTGAAAGGAAGTGAGGGGAGGTGAAAGGAAGCGAGGGCAGATGAAAGGAAGAGTGGGGAGGTGAAAGGAGGTGAGGGGAGGTGAATGAAAGTGAGAGAATGTGTAAGGAAGCGAGGGAAGGTAAAAGGAAGTGAGGCGAGGTAAAGGAAGAGAGGGGAGGTGAAAGGAAGAGAGGGGTGGTGAAAGGAAGTGAGGGGGGGTTGAAAGGAAGAGAGGGGAGGTGATTGGAAGTGAGGGGAGGCGAAAGGAATTGAGGGGAGGTGAATGGAAGTGAGGGGATGTTAAAGAAAGTAAGGGGAGGTGAAAGGAAGTGATGGGAGGTAAAATTAAGTGAGAGAATGTGAAAGGAAGTGAGAAAAGGTGAAAGAAAATGAGGGGAGATGAAAGGAAGTGAATGGAGGTGAAAGGAAATGAGCGGAGGTGATAGGAAGAGAGGGGAGGTAAAAGGAAGTGAGGGGTGGTGAAAGGAAGTGAGGGGAGGTGAAAGGAAGTGAAGGGAGGTGAAAGGTAGTGAGGGGTGGTGAAATGAAATAAGGGGAGGTGAAAGGAAGTGAGGGGATGTTAAAGTAAGTAAGGGGAGGTGAAAGGAAGTGAGGGGAGGTGAAATAAAGTGAGGGAAGGTGAATAGAAGTGAGGGGAGATGAAAGAAAGTGAGGGGAGGTGAAAGAAATTGAGGGGAGGAGAAAGGAAATAAGGGGAGGTGAAAGGAAGTGAGAGAATGTGAAAGGAATTGAGGCAAGGTGATAGAAAGAGAGGAGAGGTGAAAGGAAGTAAGGGGAGTTGAAAGGAAGTGAGGGGAGGTGAATGAAAGTGAGAGAATGTGAAAGGAAGTCAGAGGAGGGGAAAAGAAGTGAGGGAAGTAGAATGGAAGTGAGGAAATGTTTCAGAAAGTAAGGGGAAGTGAATGGAAGTGAGGGGAGGTAAAAGGAAGTAAGGGGAGGTGAAAGGAAGTGAGGTGAGGTGAAAGGAAACGAGTAGAGGTGAAAGAAAGTGAGGGGAGTTGAAATGAAGTGAGGGGGGGTGAAAGGAATTGAGGGGAGGTGAAAGGAAGTGAGGGGTGGTGAAATTAGGTAAGGGGAGGTGAAAGAAAGTGAGGGGATGTTAAAGGAAGTAAGGGGAGGTGAAAGGAAGTGAGGGGAGGTGAAATAAAATGAGGGAAGGTGAAATGAAGTGAGGGGAGGTGATAGGAAGTGAGGGGAGGTGAAAGGAAGTAAGGAGAGGTGAAAGGAAGTGATAGAATGTGAAAGGAAGTGAGGGAAGGTGAAAGAAAGGTATGGGAGGTGAAAGGAAGTGAGGGGAAGTGAAAGGAAGTGACGGGAGGCAAAAGGAAGTGAGGGGAGGTAAATGAAAGAGAGAGAATGTGAAAGGAAGACAGGGAAGGTGAAAGAAATTGAGGGGAGGTGAAAGGAAGTGAGGGGAGGTAAAGGAAGTGAGAGAATGTGAAAGGAAGCGATAAGAGATGAAAGAAAGTGAGGGTAGGTGAAATGAAGCGAGGGGAGGTGAAAGGAAATTAGTGGTGGTGAAAGAAATAGAGGGGAGGTGAAGGGAAGTGAGGGTGGTGAAAGGAAGTGAGGGGAGTTGAAATAAAGTAAGGGGAGGTGAAACGAACTGAAAGGAGGCGAAAGGAAGTGAGGGGAGGTGACAGAAAGTGAGAGAATGTGAAAAGTTGGTTGGGTTGGGTTGGGTTTAGTTGGGTTGGGTTGGCTTGGGATGGGTTGGGTTAAGTTGGGTTGGGTTGGGTTGGGTTGGTTTGGGTTGTGTTGGGTTGGGTTGGGTTGGGATGGGATGGGTTGTGTTGGTTTGGGTTGGTTTGGGTTGGGTTGGGTTGGTTTGGGTTGGGTTGGGTTAAGTGAGGGGAGGTGAATGGAAGTGAAAGTATGTTAAAGGAAGTAACGGTAGGTGAAAGTATGTAAGAGGAGGTAAAAGAAAGTGAGGGGAGGTGAAATGAAGTGAGTAGAGGTGAAAGGAAGTGAGGGGAGTTAAAAGGAAGAGAGGAGAGGTGAAAGGAAATGAGGGGAGGTAAAAGAAAGTGAGGGGAGATTAAGTAAAGTGAGGGGAGGTTAAAGGAAGTGAAGGGATGTTAAAGGAAGTGAGGAGAGGTGAAAGGAAGTGAGGGGAGGAGAAAAGAAGTGAGGGGAGGTGAAAGGAAGTGAGAAGAGGTGAAAGGAAGTGGGGGAGGTGATATAAAGTAAGGGTAGGTGAAAGAAAGAGAGGGGAGGTCAAAAGAAGTGTGGGGAGGTGAAAGGAAGTGAGGGGAGGTGAAACAAAGTGAGTGGAGGTGAAAGGAAGTGAGGGGTGGTGAAATGAAATAAAGGGAGGTGAAAGGAAGTGAGGGGATGTGAAAGTAAGTAAGGGGAGATAAAAGGAAAAGAGGGAAGGTGAAATAAATTGAGGGAAGGTGAAATGAAGTGAGGGGAGGTGAAAGGAAGTGAGGGGAGGTGAAAGAAATTGAGGGGAGGAGAAAGGAAATAAAGGGAGGTGAAAGGAAGTGAGAGAATGTGAAAGGAATTGAGGGAAAGTGATAGAAAGCAAGGAGAGGTGAAAGGAAGTGAGGTGAGGTGAAAGGAAGTGAGGGGAGATGAATGAAAGAGAGAGAATGTGAAAGGAAGTAAGGGAAGGTGAAAGAAAGTGAGGGGAGGTGAAAGGAAATGAGGGGAGATGAAAGGAAGCAAGGGGAAATGAAAGAAAGTGAGGGGAAGAGAAATGAAGTGAGGTGAGGTTAAAGGAAGTGAGGGGATGTTAAAGGAAGTGAAAGGAGGGTAAAGGAAGTGGGAGGAGGGGAAAAGAAGTGAGGGGAGGTGAAAGGAAACGAGAAGAGGTGAAAGAAAGTGAGGGGAGGTGAAATGGAGTGAGGGGGTGTGAAAGGATGTGAGGGGAGGTGAAAGGAAGAGAGGGGAGGTGAAAGTAAGCGAGGGGAGATGAAAGGAAGTGAGGGGAGGCGAAAGGAAATGAGAAGAGGTGAAAGGAAGTGAGTGGTGGTGAAATTAAGTAAGGGGATGTTAAAGGAAGTAAGGGGAGTTAAAAGGAAGTGAGGGGAGGTGAAATAAAGTGAGGGAAGGTGAAATGAAGTGAGGGGAGGTGAAAAGAAGTGAGGGGAGTTAAAAGGAAGTAAGGGGAGGTGAAAGGAAGAGAGAGAATGTGAAAGGAAGTGAGGGAATGTGAAGGAAAGGCATAAGAGATGAAAGGAAGTGAGGGGAGGTGAAAGAAATTTATGTGAGGCAAAACGAAGTGAGGGGAGGTAAATGAAAAAGAGAGAATGTGAATGGAAGACAAAGAAGGTGAAAGAAAGTGAGGGGAGGTGAAATGAAGTGTGGGAAGGTGAAAGGAAGTAAGGGGAGGTGAAAGGAAGAGAGAAGAAATGAAAGGAATTGAGGGGAGGTGAAAGGAAGTGAGGGGAGGTGAAAGGAAGTGAGGGGAGGTGAAAGAAAGTGAGGGGAGGTGAAATGAAGTGAGGTGAGGTTAATGGAAGTGAGAGGATGTTAAAGGAAGTGAGAGGAGGTGAAAGGAAGTTAGAGGAGGGGAAAAGAAATGAGGGGAGTTGAAAGGAATTGGGGGAGTTGAAAGGAAGTGAGGGGAGGTGAACGGAAGTGAGAAGAGGTGAAAGGAAGTGGATGGAGGTGAAAGGAAATGAGAGGAGGTGAAAGGATTTAAGGGGAGGTAAATGGAATTGAGGGGATGTTAAAGGAAATGAGAGGAGGTGAAAGGAAGTGAGGGGAGGCGAAAGGATGTGAGGGGAGGTAAATGGAAGTGAGGGGAGTTGAATGAAAGTAAGAGAATATCAAAGGTTGGTTGGGTTGGGTTGGGATGGGATGGGATGGGTTGGGTTGGGTTGGATTGGGTTGGGTTGGGTTGGGTGGGGTTCGGTTGGGTTGGGTTGGGTTGGGTAGGTTTGGGTTTGGTTGGGTTGGGTTGGGTTGAGTGAGAGGAGGTGAATGGATGTGAGGGGATGTTAAAAGACGTAAGGGGAGGTGAAGGAAGTGAGAGGAGGTGAAAGAAAGTGACGGGAGAAGAAAGCAATTAAGTGGAAGTGAATGGAAGTGAGGAAAGGTAAAAGGAAGCGACAGGAGGTGAAAGAAGTTGAGGGAAGCTGAATGGAAGTGAGGAAAGGTGAAAGGAAGTGAGGGTAGGTGAAAAGAAGTGAGGGGGGGTGAAAGGAATTAGGAGTAGGTGAAACGAAGTGAGGAGAGGTGAAAGGAAATGAGGGAAGGTGAAAGGAAGTGTGGGAAGGTGAAAGGAAGTAAAGTGAGGTGAAAGATAGTTAGGGGAGATAAAAGGAAATAAGGGGAGGTAAAAGGATGTGAAAGAATGTGAAAGGCAGCAAAGGAAAGTGAAAGAAAGTGAGGAGAGGTGAAAGCAAGTGAGGGTAGGTGAAAGGAAGTGAGGGGAGGTGAATGGAAGTGAGGGAAACAAAAGGATTTGTGGGGAGGTGAATGGAAGTGAGGGGATGTTAAAGAAAGTAAGGGGAAGTGAATGGAAGTGAGGGGTGGTAAAATGAAGTAAGGGGAGGTGAAAGGAAGTGAGGGGAGGTGAAAGCAAACGAGTAGAGGTGAAAGAAAGTGAGGGGAGTTGAAATGAAGTGAGGGGGGGGGAAGGAAGTGATGGGAGGTGAAAGGAAGAGAGGGGAGGTGAAGGAAAGCGAGGGGAGGTGAAAGGAAGTGAGGGGAGGCGAAAGGAAATGAAAGGATGTGAAAGCAAGTGAGGGGTGGTGAAATTAAGTAAGGGGAGGTGAAAGAAAGTAAGGAGATGTTAAAGGAAGTAAGGGGAGGTGAAAGAAAGTGAGGGGTGGTGAAAGGAAGTAAGGAGAGGTGAAAGGAAGTGAGAGAATGTGAAAGGAAGTAAGGGAAGGTGAAAGAAAAGGATGGGAGGTGAAAGGAAGTGAGGGGAGGTAAATGGAAGTGAGGGGATGTTAAAGGAAGTGAGGGGAGGTAAATTGGGTTATGTTGGGTGGGGTTCGGTTGGGTTGGGTTGGGTAGGTTTGGGTTTGGTTGGGTTGGGTTGGGTTAAGTGAGAGGAGGTGAATGGAAGTGAGGGGATGTTAAAAGAAGTAAGGGGAGGTGAAAGGAAGTGAGAGGAGGTGAAAGAAACGGACGGGAGAAGAAAGCAAGTAAGTGGAAGTGAATGGAAGTGATGAAAGGTGAAAGGAAGCGACAGGAGGTGAAAGAAGTTGAGGGAAGCTGAATGGAAGTGAGGAAAGGTGAAAGGAAGTGAGGGTAGGTGAAAAGAAGTGAGGGGGGGTGAAAGGAATTAGGAGTAGGTGAAACGAAGTGAGGAGAGGTGAAAGGAAATGAGGGAAGGTGAAAGGAAGTGTGGGAAGGTGAAAGGAAGTAAAGTGAGGTGAAAGATAGTTAGGGGAGATAAAAGGAAATAAGGGGAGGTAAAAGGATGTGAAAGAATGTGAAAGGCAGCAAAGGAAAGTGAAAGAAAGTGAGGAGAGGTGAAAGCAAGTGAGGGTAGGTGAAAGGAAGTGAGGGGAGGTGTATGGAAGTGAGGGGAAGCAAAAGGATTTGAGGGGAGGTGAATGGAAGTGAGGGGATGTTAAAGAAAGTAAGGGGAAGTGAATGGAAGTGAGGGGTGGTAAAATGAAGTAAGGGGAGGTGAAAGGAATTGAGAAGAGATGAAAGGAAACGAGTAGAGGTGAAAGAAGTTGAGGGGAGGTGAAGTGAAGTGAGAAGGGGTGAAAGGAAGTGAGGGGAGGTGAAAGGAAGAGAGGGGAGGTAAAGGAAAGCGAGGAGAGGTGAAAGGAAGTGAGGGGAGGCGAAAGAAAATGAGGGGATGTGAAAGGAAGTGAGGGGTGGTGAATTTAAGTAAGGGGAGGTGAAAGAAAGTAAGGGGATGTTAAAGGAAATAAGGGGAGGTGAAAGGAAGTGAGGGGAGTTGAAAGGAAGTAAGGAGAGGAGAAAAGAAGTGAGAGAATGTGAAAGGAAGTAAGGGAAGGTGAAAGAAAGGGATGGGAGGTGAAAGGAATTGAGGGGAAGTGAAAGGAAGTGATGGGAGGCAAAAGGAAGTGAGGGGAGGTAAATGAAAGAGAGAGAATGTGAAAGGAAGACAGGGAAGGTGAAAGAAAGTGAGGGGAGGTGAAAGGACGTGAGGGGAGTTGAAATGAAAAAAGAGGAGGTGAAAGGAAGTAAGGGGAGGTAAAGGAAGTGAGAGAATGTGAAAGGAAGCGAGAAGAGATGAAAGAAAGTGAGGATAGGTGAAATAAAGCGAGGGAAGGTGAAAGGAACTTAGTAGTGGTGACAGAAATAGAGGGTTGGTGAAGGGAAGTGAGGGGAGGTGAAAGGAAGTGAGGGGAGTTGAAATAAAGTAAGGAGAGGTGAAACAAACTGAGGGGAGGCGAAAGGAAGTGAGGGGAGGTGAAAGAAAGTGAGAGAATGTGAAAGGTTGGTTGGGTTGTGTTAAGTTGGGTTGGGTTGGGTAGTTTTGGGTTGGTCTGGGTTCGGTTGGGTTGGTTAGGGTTGGGTTGGGTTGGGTTGGTTTGGGTTTTGTTGGGTTGGGTTGGGTTGTGTTGGGATGGGATGGGTTGGGTTGGGTTGGGTAGAGTTGGGTTGGTTTGGGTTGGGTTGGGTTAAGTGAGGGGAGGTGAATGGAAGTGAGGGTATGTTAAAGGAAATAAGGGGAGGTGAAAGTATGTGAGAGGAGCTAAAAGAAAGTGAGGGGAGGTGAAATGATGTGAGTAGAGGTGAAAGGAAATGAGGGGAGGTGAAAGGAAGGGAGGAGAGGTGAAAGGAAATGAGGGGAGGTGAAAGGAAGTGAGGGGAGGTAAAAGGAAGTGAGGGGAGGTAAAAGAAAGTGAGGGGAATTGAAGTGAAGTGAGGGGAGGTTAAAGGATGTGAAGGGATGTTAAAGGAAGTGAGGAGAGGTGAAAAGAAGTGAGGGGAGGTGAAAGGAAGTGAGAAGAGGTGAAAGAAAGTCGGGGGAGGTGATATGAAGTAAGAGGAGGTGAAAGAAAGAGAGCAGAGGTGAAAGGAAGTGAGGGGAGGTGAAAGGAAGTGAGGGGAGGTGAAAAAAATTGAGGGGAGGTGAAAGGATGTGAGGGTAGGTAAATGGAATTGAGGGGATGTTAAAGGAAATGAGGGGAGGTGATTCGGAAGTGAGGGGAGGCAAAAGGATGTGAGGGGAGGAGAAAGGAAATGAGGGGAGATGAAAGGAAGCGAGGGGAGGTGAAAGACAGTAAGGGGAGGTGAAATAAAGTGAGGGGAGGTGAAAGGAAGTGAGGGGAGGTGAAAGGAAGAGAAAAGAGGTGAAGGGAAATGAGGGCAGGTGAAAGAAAAAGAGGGGAGGTTAAAGGAAGTGAGAGGAGGGGAAAAGAAGTGAGGGGAGGTGAAAGGAATTGGGGGGAGTTGAAAGGAAGTGAGGGGAGGTGAAAGGAAGTGAGAAGAGGTGAAAGGAAGTGGATGGAGGTGAAAGGAAATGAGAGGAGGCGAAAGGATTTAAGGGGAGGTAAATGGAATTGGGGGGATGTTAAAGGAAATGAGGGGAGGTGAAAGGAAGTGAGGGGAGGCGAAAGGATGTGAGGGGAGGTAAATGGAAGTGAGGGGATGTTAAAGGAAGTAAGGGGAGGTAAAAGTAAGTGAGGGGAGTTGAAAGAATGTAAGAGAATATCAAATGTTGGTTGGGTTGGGTTGGGATGGGATGGGTTGGGTTGGGTTGGATAGGGTTGGGTTGGGTTGGGTGGGGTTCGGTTGGGTTGGGTTGGGTTGGGTAGGTTTGGGTTTGGTTGGCTTGGGTTGGGTTAAGTGAGAGGAGGTGAATGGAAGTGAGGGGATGTTAAAAGAAGTAAGGGGAGGTGAAAGGAAGTGAGAGGAGGTGAAAAAAAGTGATGGGAGAAGAAAGCAAGTAAGTGGAAGTGAATGGAAGTGAGGAAAGTTGAAAGGAAGCGACAGGAGGTGAAAGAAGTTGAGGGAAGCTGAATGGAAGTGAGGAAAGGTGAAAGGAAGTGAGGGTAGGTGAAAAGAAGTGAGGGGGGGTGAAAGGAATTAGGAGTAGGTGAAATGAAGTGAGGAGAGGTGAAAGGAAATGAGGGAAGTTGAAAGGAAGTGAGGGAAGGTGAAAGGAAGTAAAGGGAGGTGAAAGATAGTTTGGGGAGATAAAAGGAAATAAGGGGAGATAAAAGGATGTGAAAGAATGTGAAAGGCAGCAAAGGAAAGTGAAAGAAAGTGAGGAGAGGTGAAAGCAAGTGAGGGTAGGTGAAAGGAAGTGAGGAGAGGTGAATGGAAGTGAGGGGAAGCAAAAGGATTTGAGGGGAGGTGAATGGAAGTGAGGGGATGTTAAAGAAAGTAAGGGGAAGAGAATGGATGTGAGGGGTGGTAAAATGAAGTAAGGGGAGGTGAAAGGAAGTGAGGGGAGGTGAAAGGAAACGAGTAGAGGTGAAAGAAAGTGAGGGGAGTTGAAATGAAGTGAGGGGGGGTGAAAGGAAGTGAGGGGAGGTGAAAGGAAGAGAGGGGAGGTGAAGGAAAGCGAGGGTAGGTGAAAGGAAGTGAGGGGAGGCGAAAGGAAATGAAAGGATGTGAAAGCAAGTGAGAGGTGGTAAAATTAAGTACGGGGAGGTGAAAGAAAGTAAGGACATGTTAAAGTAAGTAAGGGGAGATGAAAGGAAAAGAGGGAAGGTGAAAAGAAGTGAGGGGGGTGAATGGAAGTGAGTGGACATGAAAGGAAGAGTGGGGAGGTGAAAGGAAGTGAGGGGAGGTGAATGAAAGTGAGAGAATGTGAAAGGAAGCGAGGGAAGGTGAAAGGAAGTGAGGCGAGGTAAAAGGAAGAGAGGGGAGGTGAAAGGAAGAGAGTGGAGGTGAAAGGAAGTGAGGTGAGATGAAAGGAAATGAGGGGAGGTGAATGGAAGTGAGGGGAGGCGAAAAGAATTGTGGGGAGGTGAATGGAAGTGAGGGGATGTTAAAGAAATTAAGGGGAGGTGAAAGGAAGTGAATGGAGGTGAAAGGAAATGAGCGGAGGTGAAAGGAAGAGAGGGGAGGTGAAATGATGTGAGGAAAGGTGAAAGGAAGTGAGGGGAGGTGAAAGGAAGTGAGGGGAGGTGAAAGGAAGTGAGGGGTGGTGAAATGAAATAAGGGGAGATGAAAGGAAGTGAGGGGATGTTAAAGTAAGTAAGGGGTGGTGAAAGGAAGTGAGGGGAGGTGAAAGGAAGTGAGCGGAGATGAAAGAAATTGAGGGGAGGAGAAAGGATATAAGGGGAGGTGAAAGGAAGTGAGAGAATGTGAAAGGAATTGAGGGAAGGTTATGGAAAGAGAGGAGAGGTGAAAGGAAATAAGAAGAGTTGAAAGGAAGTGAGGGGAGGTGAATAAAAGAGAGAGAATGTGAAAGGAAGTAAGGGAAATTGAACGAAAGTGAGGGGAGGTGAAAGGAAATGAGGGGAGATGAAAGGAAGCAAGTGGAAATGAAAGAAATTGAGGGGAGGTGAAATGAATTGAGGTGAGGTTAAAGGAAGTGAGGGGATATTAAAGGAAGTGAGAGGATTGAAAGGAAGTGAGGGGAGGTGAAAGGAAGTGAGAAGAGGTGAAAGGAAGTGGATGGAGGTGAAAGGAAATGAGAGGAGGCGAAAGGATTTAAGGGGAGGTAAATGGAATTGGGGGGATGTTAAAGGAAATGAGGGGAGGTGAAAGGAAGTGAGGGGAGGCGAAAGGATGTGAGGGGAGGTAAATGGAAGTGAGGGGATGTTAAAGGAAGTAAGGGGAGGTAAAAGTAAGTGAGGGGAGTTGAAAGAATGTAAGAGAATATCAAATGTTGGTTGGGTTGGGTTGGGATGGGATGGGTTGGGTTGGGTTGGATTGGGTTGGGTTGGGTTGGGTGGGGTTCGGTTGGGTTGGGTTGGGTTGGGTAGGTTTGGGTTTGGTTGGGTTGGGTTGGGTTAAGTGAGAGGAGGTGAATGGAAGTGAGGGGATGTTAAAAGAAGTAAGGGGAGGTGAAAGGAAGTGAGAGGAGGTGAAAAAAAGTGACGGGAGCAGAAAGCAAGTAAGTGGAAGTGAATGGAAGTGAGGAAAGTTGAAAGGAAGCGACAGGAGGTGAAAGAAGTTGAGGGAAGCTGAATGGAAGTGAGGAAAGGTGAAAGGAAGTGAGGGTAGGTGAAAAGAAGTGAGGGGGGGTGAAAGGAATTAGGAGTAGGTGAAATGAAGTGAGGAGAGGTGAAAGGAAATGAGGGGAAGTTGAAAGGAAGTGAGGGAAGGTGAAAGGAAGTAAAGGGAGGTGAAAGATAGTTTGGGGAGATAAAAGGAAATAAGGGAGATAAAAGGATGTGAAAGAATGTGAAAGGCAGCAAAGGAATAAGGGGAGATAAAAGGATGTGAAAGAATGTGAAAGGCAGCAAAGGAAAGTGAAAGAAAGTGAGGAGAGGTGAAAGCAAGTGAGGGTAGGTGAAAGGAAGTGAGGAGAGGTGAATGGAAGTGAGGGGAAGCAAAAGGATTTGAGGGGAGGTGAATGGAAGTGAGGGGATGTTAAAGAAAGTAAGGGGAAGAGAATGGAAGTGAGGGGTGGTAAAATGAAGTAAGGGGAGGTGAAAGGAAGTGAGGGGAGGTGAAAGGAAACGAGTAGAGGTGAAAGAAGTGAGGGGAGTTGAAATGAAGTGAGGGGGGGTGTGAAAGGAAGTGAGGGGAGGTGAAAGGAAGAGAGGGGAGGTGAAGGAAAGCGAGGGGAGGTGAAAGGAAGTGAGGGGGAGGCGAAAGGAAATGAAAGGATGTGAAAGCAAGTGAGGGGTGGTGAAATTAAGTACGGGGAGGTGATAAGAAAGTAAGGAGATGTTAAAGTAAGTAAGGGGAGATGAAAGGAAAAGAGGGAAGGTGAAAAGAAGTGAGGGGGGTGAATGGAAGTGAGTGGACATGAAAGGAAGAGTGGGGAGGTGAAAGGAAGTGACGGGGAGGTGAATGAAAGTGAGAGAATGTGAAAGAAGCGAGGGAAGGTGAAAGGAAGTGAGGCGAGGTAAAAGGAAGAGAGGGGGAGGTGAAAGGAAGAGAGTGGAGGTGAAAGGAAGTGAGGGGAGATGAAAGGAAATGAGGGGAGGTGAATGGAAGTGAGGGGAGGCGAAAGGAATTGTGGGGAGGTGAATGGAAGTGAGGGGATGTTTAAAGAAAGTAAGAAGAGGTGAAAGGAAGTGAATGGGAGGTGAAAGGAAATGAGCGGAGGTGAAAGAAGAGAGGGGAGGTGAAATGATGTGAGGAAAGGTGAAAGGAAGTGAGGGGAGGTGAAAAGGAAGTGAGGGGAGTTGAAAGGAAGTGAGGGGTGGTGAAATGAAATAAGGGGAGATGAAAGGAAGTGAGGGGATGTTAAAGTAAGTAAGGGGAGGTGAAAGGAAGTGAGGGGGAGGTGAAAGGAAGTGAGCGGAGGTGAAAGAAATTGAGGGGAGGAGAAAGGAAATAAGGGGAGGTGAAAGGAAGTGAGAGAATGTGAAAGGAATTGAGGGAAGGTGATGGAAAGAGAGGAGAGGTGAAAGGAAATAAGAAGAGTTGAAAGGAAGTGAGGGGAGGTGAATAAAAGAGAGAGAATGTGAAAGGAAGTAAGGGAAATTGAACGAAAGTGAGGGGAGGTGAAAGGAAATGAGGGGAGATGAAAGGAAGCAAGTGGAAATGAAAGAAATTGAGGGGAGGTGAAATGAATTGAGGTGAGGTTAAAGGAAAGTGAGGGGATATTAAAGGAAGTGAGAGGATTGAAAGGAAGTGAGAGGATTGGAAAAGAAGTGGAGGGGAGGTAAATGGAAATGAGGGGATGTTATAGAAAAGTAAGGGGAAAGTGAATGGAAGTGAGGGGAGATAAAAGGAAGTAAGGGGAGGTGAAAGGAAAGTGAGGGGAGGTGAAAGGAAACGAGTATTTATTTATTTATTTATTTCTTACTACGGCGAGGGTTGAGGGCCATATGGCCCCTTCTTCCACCTAACCATTATGATACACAATATGATAAATATAAATGTACAGAATTCAATACAAATCAATATATAGAAATGAAAATCATTTCAAGGTATTCATAAATAATAAAAAAATAAGAATAGTACAGCACAAATGTACACAAAGTAAAAATAATAAAAATCATCATCACTGCCCTGTTTGCTGATGGATATAGTGATGTGCTGATATTTAAATGAAGGATAGAAGGAAAAAATACAGAGGAAAGTATTACATTTTTATGAGGACCTAATGCTGGGCTAAGTATTTAGCACAATGATTCTTAAATTGGTTAATACCATTGGCAAAGTAAAAGTGAAAGGGGAGAGAGTAGAGGTGAAAGAAAAAGAGGGGAGGTGAAATGAATGAGGGGGGGTGAAAGGAAGTGAGGGGAGGTAAAAGGAAGAGAGGGGGAGGTGAAAGAAAGCGAGGGGAGTTGAAAGGAAGTGAGGGGAGGCGAATGGAAATGAGGGGAGGTGAAGGAAGAGAGGGGGTGGTGAAATTAAGTAAGGGGAGCTGAAAGAAAGTGAGGGGATGTTACAGGAAGTAAGGGGAGGTGAAAGGAAGTGAGGGGAGGTGAAATAAAATGAGGGAAGGTGAAATGAAGTGAGGGGAGGTGAAAGGAAGTGAGGGGAGGTGAAAGGAAGTAAGGAGAGGTGAAAGGAAGTGAGAGAATGTGAAAGGAATGTAGATGGGAAGGATGAAAGAAAAGGACGGGAGGTGAAAGGAAAGTGAGGGGAAGTGAAAGGAAGTGATGGGAGGGCAAAAGGAATTGAGGGGAAGGTAAATGAAAGAGAGAGAATGTGAAAGGAAGACAAGGAAGGTGAAAGAAAGTGAGGGGAGGTGAAAGGAAGTGAGGGGAGGTATAGGAAGTGAGAGAATGTGATAGGAAGCGAGAAGAGATTGAAAGAAAGTGAGGGTTAGGTGAAATGAAGCGAGCAAAGAGGTGAAAGAAAGTGAGGGGATGTAAAATGAAGTGAGGAAAGGTGAGAGGAAGTGAGGGGAGGCTAAAGGAAGTGAGGTGGGGTGAAAGGAAGTAGGAGTAGGTGAAAGGAAGTGAGGAGAGGTGAAAGGAAATGAGGGAAGGTGAAAGGAAATGAGGGAAGGTGAATGGAAGTAAGGCGAGGTAAAGGAAGAGAGGGGAGGTGAAAGGAAGAGAGGGTTGGTGAAAGGAAGTGAGGGGGGGTTTGAAAAGAAGAGAGGGGAGGTGAAAGGAAGAGTGGGGAGGTGAAAGGAAGTGAGGGGAGGTGAATGAAAGTGAGAGAATGTGTAAGGAAGCGAGGGAAGGTGAAAGGAAGTGAGGCGAGGTAAAGGAAGAGAGGGGAGGTGAAAGGAAGAGAGGGTTGGTGAAAGGAAGTGAGGGGGGGTTGAAAGGAAGAGAGGGGAGGTGATTGGAAGTGAGGGGAGGCGAAAGGAATTGAGGGGAGGTGAATGGAAGTGAGCGGAGGTGAAAGGAAGAGAGGAGAGGTAAAAGGAAGTTAGGGGTGGTGAAAGGAAGTGGGGGGAGGTGAAAGGAAGTGAAGGGGGGTGAAAGGTATTGAGGGGTGGCCAAATGAAATAAGGGGAGGTGAAAGGAAGTGAGGGGATGTTAAAGTAAGTAAGGGGAGGTGAAAGGATGTGAGGGGAGGTGAAATAAAGTGAGGGAAGGTGAATAGAAGTGAGGGGAGATGAAAGGAAGTGAGGGGAGGTGAAAGAAATTGAGGGGAGGAGAAAGGAAATAAGGGGAGGTGATAGGAAGTGAGAGAATGTGAAAGGAATTGAGGCAAGGTGATAGAAAGAGAGGAGAGGTGAAAGGAAGTAAGGGGAGTTGAAAGGAAGTGAGTGAGGTGAATGAAAGAGAGAGAATGTGAAAGGAAGTGAGAGGAGGGGAAAAGAAGTGAGGGGTTGTTAAAGAAAGTAAGGGGAAGTGAATGGAAGTGAGGGGAGGTAAAAGGAAGTAAGGGGAGGTGAAAGGAAGTGAGGTGAGGTGAAAGGAAACGAGTAGAGGTGAAAGAAAGTGAAAGGAGGTGAAATGAAGTGAGGGGGGGGTGAAAGGAATTCAGGGGAGGTGAAAGGAAGTGAGGGGTGGTGAAATTAGGTAAGGGGAGGTGAAAGAAAGTGAGGGGATGTTAAAGGAAGTAAGGGGAGGTGAAAGGAAGTGAGGGGAGGTGAAATAAAATGGGGGAAGGTGAAATGAAGTGAGGGGAGGTGATAGGAAGTGAGGGGAGGTGAAAGGAAGTAAGGAGAGGTGAAAGGAAGTGATAGAATGTGAAATGAAGTGAGGGAAGGTGAAAGAAAGGGATGGGAGGTGAAAGGAAATGAGGGGAAGTGAAAGGAAGTGATGGGAGGCAAAAAAAAGTGAGGGGACGTAAATGAAAGAGAGAGAATGTGAAAGGAAGACAGGGAAGGTGAAAGAAATTGAGGAGAGGTGAAAAGAAGTGAGGGGAGGTAAAGGAAGTGAGAGAATGTGAAAGGAAGCGATAAGAGATGAAAGAAGGTGAGGGTAGGTGAAATGAAGCGAGGGGAGGTGAAAGGAAATTAGTGGTGGTGAAAGAAAAAGAGGGGAGGTGAAGGGAAGTGAGGGTGGTGAAAGGAAGTGAGGGGAGTTGAAATAAAGTAAGGGGAGGTGAAACGAACTGAGGGGAGGCGAAAGGAAGTGAGGGGAGGTGACAGAAAGTGAGAGAATGTGAAAGGTTGGTTGGGTTGGGTTGGGTTTAGTTGGGTTGGGTTGGCTTGGGATGGGTTGGGTTAAGTTGGGTTGGGTTGGGTTGGGTTGGGTTGGGTTGGGTTGGGATGGGATGGGTTGTGTTGGTTTGGGTTGGTTTGGGTTGGGTTGGGTTGGTTTGGGTTGGGTTGGGTTAAGTGAGGGGAGGTGAATGGAAGTGAAAGTATGTTAAAGGAAGTAAGGGGAGGTGAAAGTATGTAAGAGGAGGTAAAAGAAAGTTAGGGGAGGTGAAATGAAGTGAGTAGAGGTGAAAGGAAGTGAGGGGAGTTGAAAGGAAGAGAGGAGAGGTGAAAGGAAATGAGGGGAGGTAAAAGAAAGTGAGGGGAGATTAAGTAAAGTGAGGGGAGGTTAAAGGAAGTGAAGGGATGTTAAAGGAAGTGAGGAGAGGTGAAAGGAAGTGAGGGGAGGAGTAAAGAATTGAGGGGAGGTGAAAGGAAGTGAGAAGAGGTGAAAGGAAGTGGGGGAGGTGATATAAAGTAAGGGTAGGTGAAAGAAAGAGAGGTGAGGTCAAAGGAAGTGTGGGGAGGTGAAAGGAAGTGAGGGGAGGTGAAAGGAAGTGAGGGGAGGTGAAAGGAAGTGAGGGGTGGTGAAATGAAATAAAGGGAGGTGAAAGGAAGTGAGGGGATGTTAAAGTAAGTAAGGGGAGATTAAAGGAAAAGAGGGAAGGTGAAATAAAGTGAGGGAAGGTGAAATGAAGTGAGGGGAGGTGAAAGAAAGTGAGGGGAGGTGAAAGAAATTGAGGGGAGGAGAAAGGAAATAAAGGGAGGTGAAAGGAAGTGAGAGAATGTGAAAGGAATTGAGGGAAAGTGATAGAAAGAGAGGAGAGGTGTAAGGAAGTGAGGGGAGGTGAAAGGAAGTGAGGGGAGTTGAATTAAAGAGAGAGAATGTGAAAGGAAGTAAGGGAAGGTGAAAGAAAGTGAGGGGAGGTGAAAGGAAATGAGGGGAGATGAAAGGAAGCAAGGGGAAATGAAAGAAAGTGAGGGGATCAGAAATGAAGTGAGGTGAGGTTAAAGGAAGTGAGGGGATGTTAAAGGAAGTGAGAGGAGGGTAAAGGAAGTGGGAGGATGGGAAAAGAAGTGAGGGGAGGTGAAAGGAAACGAGAAGAGGTGAAAGAAAGTGAGGGGAGGTGAAATGGAGTGAGGGGGTGTGAAAGGAAGTGAGGGGCGGTGAAAGGAAGAGAGGGGAGGTGAAAGTAAGCGAGGAGAGATGAAAGGAAGTGAGGGGAGGCGAAAGGAAATGAGAAGAGGTGAAAGGAAGTGAGTGGTGGTGAAGTTAAGTAAGGGGATGTTAAAGGAAGTAAGGGGAGTTGAAAGGAAGTGAGGGGAGGTGAAATAAAGTGAGGGAAGGTAAAATGAAGTGAGGGGAGATGAAAAGAAGTGAGGGGAGTTAAAAGGAAGTAAGGGGAGGTGAAAGGAAGAGAGAGAATGTGAAAGGAAGTGAGGGAATGTGAAGGAAAGGCATAAGAGATGAAAGGAAGTGAGGGGAGGTGAAAGGAAGTTATGTGAGGCAAAAGGAAGTGAGGGGAGGTAAATGAAAGAGAGAGAATGTGAAAAAAAAGACAAAGAAGGTGAAAGAAAGTGAGGGGAGGTGAAATGAAGTGTGGGAAGGTTAAAGGAAGTGAGGGGAGGTGAAAGGAAGAGAGAAGAAATGAAAGGAATTGAGGGGAGGTGAAAGGAAGTGAGGGGAGGTGAAAGGAAGTGAGGGGAGGTGAAAGAAAGTGAGGGGAGGTGAAATGAAGTGAGGTGAGGTTAATGGAAGTGAGGGGATGTTAAAGGAAGTGAGAGGAGGTGAAAGGAAGTGAGAGGAGGGAAAAAGAAATGAGGGGAGGTGAAAGGAATTGGGGGGAGTTGAAAGGAAGTGAGGGGAGGTGAAAGGAAGTGAGAAGAGGTGAAAGGAAGTGGATGGAGGTGAAAGGAAATGAGAGGAGGCAAAAGGATTTAAGGGGAGGTAAATGGAATTGAGGGGATGTTAAAGGAAATGAGGGGAGGTGAAAGGAAGTGAGGGGAGGCGAAAGGATGTGAGGGGAGGTAAATGGAAGTGAGGGGATGTTAAAGGAAGTAAGGGGAGGTAAAAGTATGTGAGGGGAGTTGAATGAAAGTAAGAGAATATCAAAGGTTGGTTGGGTTGGGTTGGGATGGGATGGGTTGGGTTGGGTTGGATTGGGGTTGGGTTGGGTTGGGTGGGGTTTGGTTGGGTTGGGTTGGGTTGGGTAGGTTTGGGTTTGGTTGGGTTGGGTTGGGATGGGATGGGTTGGGTTGGGTTGGATTGGGTTGGGTTGGGTTGGGTGGGGTTTGGTTGGGTTAGGTTGGGTTGGGTAAGTTTGGGTTTGGTTGGGTTGGGTTGGGTTGAGTGAGAGGAGGTGAATGGATGTGAGGGGATGTTACAAAGACGTAAGGGGGAGGTGACAGGAAGTGAGAGGAGGTGAAAGAAAGTGACGGGAGAAGAAAGCAAGTAAGTGGAAGTGAATGGAAGTGAGGAAAGGTAAAAGGAAGCGACAGGAGGTGAAAGAAGTTGAGGGAAGCTGAATGGAAGTGAGGAAAGGTGAAAGGAAGTGAGGGTAGGTGAAAAGAAGTGAGGGGGGGTGTAAAAGGAATTAGAAGTAGGTGAAACGAAGTGAGGAGAGGTGAAAGGAAATGAGGGAAGATGAAAGGAAGTGTGGGAAGGTGAAAGGAAGTAAAGGGAGGTGAAAGATAGTTAGGGGAGATAAAAGGAAATAATAAGAGATAAAAGGATGTGAAAGAATGTGAAAGGCAGCAAAGGAAAGTGAAAGAAAGTGAGCAGAGGTGAAAGCAAGTGAGGGTAGGTGAAAGGAAGTGAGGGGAGGTGAATGGAAGTGAGGGGAAGCAAAAGGATTTGAGGGGAGGTGAATGGAAGTGAGGGGATGTTAAAGAAAGTAAGGGGAAGTGAATGGAAGTGAGGGGTGGTAAAATGAAGTAAGGGGAGGTGAAAGGAAGTGAGTGGAGGTGAAAGGAAACGAGTAGAGGTGAAAGAAAGTGAGGGGAGTTGAAATGAAGTGAGGGGGGGGTGAAAGGAAGTGAGGGGAGGTGAAAGGAAGAGAGGGGAGGTGAAGGAAAGCAAGGGGAGGTGAAAGGAAGTGAGGGGAGGCGAAAGGAAATGAAAGGATGTGAAAGCAAGTGAGGGGTGGTGAAATTAAGTAAGGGGAGGTGAAAGAAAGTAAGGAGATGTTAAAGGAAGTAAGGGGAGGTGAAAGGAAGTGAGGGGTGGTGAAAGGAAATAAGGAGAGGTGAAAGGAAGTGAGAGAATGTGAAAGGAAGTAAGGGAAGGTGAAAGAAAAGGATGGGAGGTGAAAGGAAGTGAGGGGAAGTAAAAGGAAGTGATGGGAGGCAAAAGAAAGTGAGGGGAGGTAAATTGGGTTGGGTTGGGTGGGGTTCGGTTGGGTTGGGTTGGGTAGGTTTGGGTTTGGTTGGGTTGGGTTGGGTTAAGTGAGAGGAGGTGAATGGAAGTCAGGGGATGTTAAAAGAAGTAAGGGGAAGTGAAAGGAAGTGAGAGGAGGTGAAAGAAACGGACGGGAGAAGAAAGCAAGTAAGTGGAAGTGAATGGAAGTGAGGAAAGGTGAAAGGAAGCGACAGGAGGTGAAAAAGTTGAGGGAAGCTGAATGGAAGTGAGGAAAGGTGAAAGGAAGTGAGGGTAGGTGAAAAGAAGTGAGGGGGGGTGAAAGGAATTAGGAGTAGGTGAAACGAAGTGAGGAGAGGTGAAAGGAAATGAGGGAAGGTGAAAGGAAGTGAGGGAAGGTGAAAGGAAGTAAAGGGAGGTGAAAGATAGTTAGGGGATGTGAAAGAATGTGAAAGGCAGCAAAGGAAAGTGAAAGAAAGTGAGGAGAGGTAAAAGGAAGTGAGGGTAGGTGAAAGGAAGTGAGGGGAGGTGAATGGAAAAGAGAGAATGTGAAAGGAAGACAGGGAAGGTGAAAGAAAGTGAGGGGAGGTGAAAGGACGTGAGGGGAGTTGAAATGAAGTAAGAGGAGGTGAAAGGAAGTAAGAGGAGGTAAAGGAAGTGAGAGAATGTGAAAGGAAGCGAGAAGAGATGAAAGAAAGTGAGGATAGGTGAAATGAAGCGAGGGAAGGTGAAAGAAACTTAGTAGTGGTGACAGAAATAGAGGGTTGGTGAAGGGAAATGAGGGGAGGTGAAAGGAAGTGAGGGGAGTTGAAATAAAGTAAGGAGAGGTGAAACAAACTGAGGGGAGGCGAAAGGAAGTGAGGGGAGGTGAAAGAAAGTGAGAGAATGTGAAAGGTTGGTTGGGTTGTGTTAAGTTGGGTTGGGTTGGGTAGTTTTGGGTTTGTCTGGGTTGGGATGGGATGGGTTGGGTTGTGTTGGGTAGGGTTGGGTTGGTTTGGGTTGGGTTGGGTTAAGTGAGGGGAGGTGAATGGAAGTGAGGGTATGTTAAAGGAAATAAGGGGAGGTGAAAGTATGTGAGAGGAGGTAAAAGAAAGTGAGGGGAGGTGAAATGAAGTGAGTAGAGGTGAAAGGAAATGAGGGGAGGTAAAAGGAATGGAGGAGAGTTGAAAGGAAATGAGGGGAGGTGAAAGGAAGTGAGGGGAGGTGAAAGGAAGTGAGGGGAGGTAAAAGAAAGTGAGGGGAATTGAAGTGAAGTGAGGGGAGGTTAAAGGATGTGAAGGGATGTTAAAGGAAGTGAGGAGAGGTGAAAAGAAGTGAGAAGAGGTGAAAGGAAGTGAGAAGAGGTGAAAGAAAGTGGGGGGAGGTGATATGAAGTAAGAGGAGGTGAAAGAAAGAGAGCAGAGGTGAAAGGAAGTGAGGGGAGGTGAAAAAAAGTGAGGGGAGGTGAAAGGATGTGAGGGTAGGTAAATGGAATTGAGGGGATGTTAAAGGAAATGAGGGGAGGTGATTCGGAAGTGAGGGGAGGCAATAGGATGTGAGGGGAGGAGAAAGGAAATGAGGGGAGATGAAAGGAAGCGAGGGGAGATGAAAGACAGTAAGGGGAGGTGAAATGAAGTGAGGGGAGGTGAAAGGAAGTGAGGGGAGGTGAAAGGAAGAGAGAAGAGGTGAAGGGAAATGAGGGCAGGTGAAAGAAAAAGAGGGGAGGTTAAAGGAAGTGAGAGGAGGGGAAAAGAAGTGAGGGGAGGTGAAAGGAATTGGGGGGAGTTGAAAGGAAGTGAGGGGAGGTGAAAGGAAGTGAGAAGAGGTGAAAGGAAGTGGATGGAGGTGAAAGGAAATGAGAGGAGGCGAAAGGATTTAAGGGGAGGTAAATGGAATTGGGGGGATGTTAAAGGAAATGAGGGGAGGTGAAAGGAAGTGAGGGGAGGCGAAAGGATGTGAGAGGAGGTAAATGGAAGTGAGGGGATGTTAAAGGAAGTAAGGGGAGGTAAAAGTATGTGAGGGGAGTTGAAAGAATGTAAGAGAATATCAAATGTTGTTTGGGTTGGGTTGGGATGGGATGGGTTGGTTTGGGTTGGATTTGGTTGGGTTGGGTTGTGTGGGGTTCGGTTGGGTTGGGTTGGGTTGGGTAGGTTTGGGTTTGGTTGGGTTGGGTTGGGTTAAGTGAGAGGAGGTGAATGGAAGTGAGGGGATGTTAAAAGAAGTAAGGGGAGGTGAAAGGAAGTGAGAGGAGGTGAAAGAAAGTGACGGGAGAAGAAAGCAAGTAAGTGGAAGTGAATGGAAGTGAGGAAAGGTGAAAGGAAGCGACAGGAGGTGAAAGAAATTGAGGGAAGCTGAATGGAAGTGAGGAAAGGTGAAAGGAAGTGAGGGTAGGTGAAAAGAAGTGAGGGGGGGTGAAAGGAATTAGGAGTAGGTGAAATGAAGTGAGGAGAGGTAAATGGAAATGAGGGGAAGGTCAAAGGAAGTGAGGGAAGGTGAAAGGAAGTAAAGGGTTGTGAAAGATAGTTAGGGGAGATAAAAGGAAATAAGGGGAGATAAAAGGATATGAAAGAATGTGAAAGGCAGCAAAGGAAAGTGAAAGAAAGTGAGGGGAGGTGTAATAAAGTGAGGGAAGTTGAAAAGAAGTGAGGGGGGTGAATGGAAGTGAGGGGACATGAAAGGAAGAGTGGGGAGGTGAAAGGAAGTGAGGGGAGGTGAAAGGAAACGAGTAGAGGTGAAAGAAAGTGAGGGGAGTTGAAATGAAGTGAGGGGGGGTGAAAGGAAGTGAGGGGAGGTGACAGGAAGAGAGGGGAGGTGAAGGAAAGCGAGGGGAGGTGAAAGGAAGTGAGGGGAGGCGAAAGGAAATGAAAGGATGTGAAAGCAAATGAGGGGTGGTGAAATTAAGTAAGGGGAGGTGAAAGAAAGTAAGGAGATGTTAAAGTAAGTAAGGGGAGATGAAAGGAAAAGAGGGAAGGTGAAAAGAAGTGAGGGGGGTGAATGGAAGTGAGGGGACATGAAAGGAAGAGTGGGGAGGTGAAAGGAAGTGAGGGGAGGTGAATGATAGTGAGAGAATGTGAAAGGAAGCGAGGGAAGGTGAAAGGAAGTGAGGCGAGGTAAAAGGAAGAGAGGGGAGGTGAAAGGAAGAGAGTGGAGTTGAAAGGAAGTGAGGGGAGATGAAAGGAAATGAGGGGAGGTGAATGGAAGTGAGGGGAGGCGAAAGGAATTGTGGGGAGGTGAATGGAAGTGAGGGGATGTTAAAGAAAGTAAGGGGAGGTGAAAGGAAGTGATGGGAGGTAAAATGAAGTGAGAGAATGTGAAAGGAAGTGAGAAAAGGTGAAAGAAAAAGAGGGGAGATGAAAGGAAGTGAATGGAGGTGAAAGGAAATGAGCGGAGGTGAAAGGAAGAGAGGGGAGGTGAAATGATGTGAGGGGAGGTGAAAGGAAGTGAGGGGAGGTGAATGGAAGTGAGGGGAGGTGAAAGGAAGTGAGGGGTGGTGAAATGAAATAAGGGGAGATGAAAGGAAGTGAGGGGATGTTAAAGTAAGTAAGGGCAGGTGAAAGGAAGTGAGGGGAGGTGAAATAAAGTGAGGGAAGGTGAAATGAAGTGAGGGGAGGTGAAAGGAAGTGAGCGGAGGTGAAAGAAATTGAGGGGAGGAGAAAGGAAATAAGGGGAGGTGAAAGGAAGTGAGAGAATGTGAAAGGAATTGAGGGAAGGTGATGGAAAGAGAGGAGAGGTGAAAGGAAATAAGAAGAGTTGAAAGGAAGTGAGGGGAGATGAATAAAAGAGAGAGAATGTGAAAGGAAGTAAGGGAAATTGAACGAAAGTGAGGGGAGGTGAAAGGAAATGAGGGGAGATGAAAGGAAGCAAGTGGAAATGAAAGAAATTGAGGGGAGATGAAATGAAGTGAGGGGAGGTTAAAGGAAGTGAGGGGATATTAAAGGAAGTGAGAGGATTGAAAGGAAGTGAGAGGATTGGAAAAGAAGTGAGAGGAGGTAAATGGAAGTGAGGGGATGTTATAGAAAGTAAGGGGAAGTGAATGGAAGTGAGGGGAGATAAAAGGAAGTAAGGGGAGGTGAAAGGAAGTGAGGGGATGTGAAAGGAAACGAGTATTTATTTATTTATTTATTTCTTACTACGGCGAGGTTAAGGCCATATGGCCCCTTCTTCCACCTAACCATTATGATACACAATATGATAAATATAAATGTACAGAATTCAATACAAATCAATATAGAGAAATGAAAATCATTTCAAGGTATTCATTAATAATAAAAAAATAAGAATAGTACAGCACAAATGTACACAAAGTAAAATAATAAAAATCATCATCACTGCCCTGTTTGCTGATGGATATAGTGATGTGCTGATATTTAAATGAAGGATAGAAGGAAAAATACAGAGGAAAGTATTACATTTTTATGAGGACCTAATGCTGGCTAAGTATTTAGCACAATGATTCTTAAATTGGTTAATACCATTGGCAAAGTAAAAGTGAAAGGGGAGAGAGTAGAGGTGAAAGAAAAAGAGGGGAGGTGAAATGAATGAGGGGGGGTGAAAGGAAGTGAGGGGAGGTAAAAGGAAGAGAGGGGAGGTGAAAGAAAGCGAGGGGAGTTGAAAGGAAGTGAGGGGAGGCGAATGGAAATGAGGGGAGGTGAAAGGAAGAGAGGGGTGGTGAAATTAAGTAAGGGGAGCTGAAAGAAAGTGAGGGGATGTTACAGGAAGTAAGGGGAGGTGAAAGGAAGTGAGGGGAGGTGAAATAAAATGAGGGAAGGTGAAATGAAGTGAGGGGAGGTGAAAGGAAGTGAGGGGAGGTGAAAGGAAGTAAGGAGAGGTGAAAGGAAGTGAGAGAATGTGAAAGGAAGTGAGGGAAGGTGAAAGAAAAGGACGGGAGGTGAAAGGAAGTGAGGGGAAGTGAAAGGAAGTGATGGGAGGCAAAAGGAATTGAGGGGAAGTAAATGAAAGAGAGAGAATGTGAAAGGAAGACAGGGAAGGTGAAAGAAAGTGAGGGGAGGTGAAAGGAAGTGAGGGGAGGTATAGGAAGTGAGAGAATGTGATAGGAAGCGAGAAGAGATGAAAGAAAGTGAGGGTAGGTGAAATGAAGCGAGCAAAGAGGTGAAAGAAAGTGAGGGGATGTAAAATAAAGTGAGGAAAGGTGAGAGGAAGTGAGGGGAGGCTAAAGGAAGTGAGGTGGGGTGAAAGGAAGTAGGAGTAGGTGAAAGGAAGTGAGGAGAGGTGAAAGGAAATGAGGGAAGGTGAAAGGAAATGAGGGAAGGTGAATGGAAGTAAGGAAATATGAAAGGAATTGAAGGGAGGTGAAAAATAATGAGGGGAGGTAAAAGGAAAGAAGGGGAGGTAAAAGGAAAGAAAAAATGTGAAAGGAAGCAATGGAAGATGAAATAAAATGAAGGGAGGTGAAAGGAAGTGAGGGGAGGTGAAAGGAAGCGAGGGCAGATGAAAGGAAGAGTGGGGAGGTGAAAGGAAGTGAGGGGAGGTGAATGAAAGTGAGAGAATGTGTAAGGAAGCGAGGGAAGGTGAAAGGAAGTGAGGCGAGGTAAAGGAAGAGAGGGGAGGTGAAAGGAAGAGAGGGTTGGTGAAAGGAAGTGAGGGGGGGTTGAAAGGAAGAGAGGGGAGGTGATTGGAAGTGAGGGGAGGCGAAAGGAATTGAGGGGAGGTGAATGGAAGTGAGGGGATGTTAAAGAAAGTAAGGGGAGGTGAAAGGAAGTGATGGGAGGTAAAATTAAGTGAGAGAATGTGAAAGGAAGTGAGAAAAGGTGAAAGAAAAAGAGGGGAGATGAAAGGAAGTGAATGGAGGTGAAAGGAAATGAGCGGAGGTGAAAGGAAGAGAGGGGAGGTAAAAGGAAGTGAGGGGTGGTGAAAGGAAGTGGGGGGAGGTGAAAGGAAGTGAAGGGGGGTGAAAGGTAGTGAGGGGTGGTGAAATGAAATAAGGGGAGGTGAAAGGAAGTGAGGGGATGTTAAAGTAAATAAGGGGAGGTGATAGGAAGTGAGGGGAGGTGAAATAAAGTGAGGGAAGGTGAATAGAAGTGAGGGGAGATGAAAGGAAGTGAGGGGAGGTGAAAGAAATTGAGGGGAGGAGAAAGGAAATAAGGGGAGGTGAAAGGAAGTGAGAGAATGTGAAAGGAATTGAGGCAAGGTGATAGAAAGAGAGGAGAGGTGAAAGGAAGTAAGGGGAGTTGAAAGGAAGTGAGGGGAGGTGAATGAAAGAGAGAGAATGTGAAAGGAAGTGAGAGGAGGGGAAAAGAAGTGAGGGAAGGTGAATGGAAGTGAGGGGATGTTAAAGAAAGTAAGGGGAAGTGAATGGAAGTGAGGGGAGGTAAAAGGAAGTAAGGGGAGGTGAAAGGAAGTGAGGTGAGGTGAAATGAAACGAGTAGAGGTGAAAGAAAGTGAGGGGAGGTGAAATGAAGTGAGGGGGGGTGAAAGGAATTGAGAGGAGGTGAAAGGAAGTGAGGGGTGGTGAAATTAGGTAAGGGGAGGTGAAAGAAAGTGAGGGGATGTTAAAGGAAATAAGGGGAGGTGAAAGGAAGTGAGGGGAGGTGAAATAAAATGAGGGAAGGTGAAATGAAGTGAGGGGAGGTGATAGGAAGTGAGGGGAGGTGAAAGGAAGTAAGGAGAGGTGAAAGGAAGTGCTAGAATGTGAAAGGAAGTGAGGGAAGGTGAAAGTATGTAAGAGGAGGTAAAAGAAAGTTAGGGGAGGTGAAATGAAGTGAGTAGAGGTGAATGGAAGTGAGGGGAGTTGAAAGGAAGAGAGGAGAGGTGAAAGGAAATGAGGGGAGGTAAAAGAAAGTGAGGGGAGATTAAGTAAAGTGAGGGGAGGTTAAAGGAAGTGAAGGGATGTTAAAGGAAGTAAGGAGAGGTGAAAGGAAGTGAGGGGAGGAGAAAAGAATTGAGGGGAGGTGAAAGGAAGTGAGAAGAGGTGAAAGGAAGTAAGGGGGGGGGTGATATAAAGTAAGGGTAGGTGAAAGAAAGAGAGGGGAGGTCAAAGGAAGTGTGGGGAGGTGAAAGGAAGTGAGGGGAGGTGAAAGGAAGTGAGGGGAGGTGAAAGGAATTGAGGGGTGGTGAAATGAAATAAAGGGAGGTGAAAGGAAGTGAGGGGATGTTAAAGTAAGTAAGGGGAGATTAAAGGAAAAGAGGGAAGGTGAAATAAAGTGAGGGAAGGTGAAATGAAGTGAGGGGAGGTGAAAGGAAGTGAGGGGAGGTGAAAGAAATTGAGGGGAGGAGAAAGGAAATAAAGGGAGGTGAAAGGAAGTGAGAGAATGTGAAAGGAATTGAGGGAAAGTGATAGAAAGACAGGAGAGGTGTAAGGAAGTGAGGGGAGGTGAAAGGAAGTGAGGGGAGTTGAATGAAAGAGAGAGAATGTGAAAGGAAGTAAGGGAAGGTGAAAGAAAGTGAGGGGAGGTGAAAGGAAATGAGGGGAGATGAAAGGAAGCAAGGGGAAATGAAAGAAAGTGAGGGGAAGAGAAATGAAGTGAGGTGAGGTTAAAGGAAGTGAGGGGATGTTAAAGGAAGTGAGAGGAGGGTAAAGGAAGTGGGACTAGGGGAAAAGAAGTGAGGGGAGGTGAAAGGAAACGAGAAGAGGTGAAAGAAAGTGAGGGGAGGTGAAATGGAGTGAGGGGGTGTAAAAGGAAGTGAGGGGAGGTGAAAGGAAGAGAGGGGAGGTGAAAGTAAGCGAGGGGAGATGAAAGGAAGTGAGGGGAGGCGAAAGGAAATGAGAAGAGGTGAAAGGAAGTGAGTGGTGGTGAAATTAAGTAAGGGGATGTTAAAGGAAGTAAGGGGAGTTGAAAGGAAGTGAGGGGAGGTGAAATAAAGTGAGGGAAGGTGAAATGAAGTGAGGGGAGGTGAAAAGAAGTGAGGGGAGTTAAAAGGAAGTAAGGGTAGGTGATATGAAGAGAGAGAATGTGAAAGGAAGTGAGGGAATGTGAAGGAAAGGCATAAGAGATGAAAGGAAGTGAGGGGAGGTGAAAGGAAGTTATGTGAGGCAAAAGGAAGTGAGGAAAGGTAAATGAAAGAGAGAGAATGTGAAAGGAAGACAAAGAAGGTGAAAGAAAGTGAGGGAAGGTGAAAGGAAGTGAGGGGAGGTGAAAGGAAGAGAGAAGAAATGAAAGGAATTGAGGGGAGGTGAAAGGAAGTGAGGGGAGGTGAAAGGAAGTGAGGGGAGGTGAAAGAAAGTGAGGGGAGGTGAAATGAAGTGAGGTGAGGTTAATGAAAGTGAGGGGATGTTAAAGGAAGTGAGGGGAGGTGAAAGGAATTGGGGGGAGTTGAAAGGAAGTGAGGGGAGGTGAAAGGAAGTGAGAAGAGGTGAAAAGAAGTGGATGGAGGTGAAAGGAAATGAGAGGAGGCAAAAGGATTTAAGGGGAGGTAAATGGAATTGAGGGGATGTTAAAGGAAATGAGGGGAGGTGAAAGGAAGTGAGGGGAGGCGAAAGGATGTGAGGGGGGTAAATGGAAGTGAGGGGATGTTAAAGGAAGTAAGGGGAGGTAAAAGTATGTGAGGGGAGTTGAATGAAAGTAAGAGAATATCAAAGGTTGTTTGGGTTGGGTTGGGATGGGATGGGATGGGTTGGGTTGGGTTGGATTGGGTTGGGTTGGGTTGGATTGGGTTGGGTTGGGTTGGGTGGGGTTCGGTTGGGTTGGGTTGGGTTGGGTAGGTTTGGGTTTGGTTGGGTTGGGTTGGGTTGAGTGAGAGGAGGTGAATGGATGTGAGGGGATGTTAAAAGACGTAAGGGGAGGTGACAGGAAGTGAGAGGAGGTGAAAGAAAGTGACGGGAGAAGAAAGCAAGTAAGTGGAAGTGAATGGAAGTGAGGAAAAGTAAAAGGAAGCGACAGGAGGTGAAAGAAGTTGAGGGAAGCTGAATGGAAGTGAGGAAAGGTGAAAGGAAGTGAGGGTAGGTGAAAAGAAGTGAGGGGGGGTGAAAGGAATTAGGAGTAGGTGAAACGAAGTGAGGAGAGGTGAAAGGAAATGAGGGAAGGTGAAAGGAAGTGTGGGAAGGTGAAAGGAAGTAAAGGGAGGTGAAAGATAGTTAGGGGAGATAAAAGGAAATAATGGGAGATAAAAGGATGTGAAAGAATGTGAAAGGCAGCAAAGGAAAGTGAAAGAAAGTGAGCAGAGGTGAAAGCAAGTGAGGGTAGGTGAAAGGAAGTGAGGGGAGGTGAATGGAAGTGAGGGGAAGCAAAAGGATTTGAGGGGAGGTGAATGGAAGTGAGGGGATGTTAAAGAAAGTAAGGGGAAGTGAATGGAAGTGAGGGGTGGTAAAATGAAGTAAGGGGAGGTGAAAGGAAGTGAGGGGAGGTGAAAGGAAACGAGTAGAGGTGAAAGAAAGTGAGGGGAGTTGAAATGAAGTGAGGGGGGGTGAAAGGAAGTGAGGGGAGGTGATAGGAAGAGAGGGGAGGTGAAGGAAAGCGAGGGGAGGTGAAAGGAAGTGAGGGGAGGCGAAAGGAAATGAAAGGATGTGAAAGCAAGTGAGGGGTGGTGAAATTAAGTAAGGGGAGGTGAAAGAAAGTAAGGAGATGTTAAAGGAAGTAAGGGGAGGTGAAAGGAAGTGAGGGGTGGTGAAAGGAAGTAAGGAGAGGTGAAAGGAAGTGAGAGAATGTGAAAGGAAGTAAGGGAAGGTGAAAGAAAAGGATGGGAGGTGAAAGGAAGTGAGGGGAAGTGAAAGGAAGTGATGGGAGGCAAAAGGAAGTGAGGGGAGGTAAATTGGTTTGGGTAGGTTTGGGTTTGGTTGGGTTGGGTCGGGTTAAGTGAGAGGAGGTGAATGGAAGTGAGGGGATGTTAAAAGAAGTAAGGGGAGGTGAAAGGAAGTGAGAGGAGGTGAAAGAAACGGACGGGAGAAGAAAGCAAGTAAGTGGAAGTGAATGGAAGTGAGGAAAGGTGAAAGGAAGCGACAGGAGGTGAAAGAAGTTGAGGGAAGCTGAATGGAAGTGAGGAAAGGTGAAAGGAAGTGAGGGTAGGTGAAAAGAAGTGAGGGGGGGTGAAAGGAATTAGGAGTAGGTGAAACGAAGTGAGGAGAGGTGAAAGGAAATGAGGGAAGGTGAAAGGAAGTGAGGGAAGGTGAAAGGAAGTAAAGGGAGGTGAAAGATAGTTAGGGGATGTGAAAGAATGTGAAAGGCAGCAAAGGAAAGTGAAAGAAAGTGAGGAGAGGTGAAAGGAAGTGAGGGTAGGTGAAAGGAAGTGAGGGGAGGTGAATGGAAGAGAGAGAAGGTGAAAGGAAAACAGGGAAGGTGAATGAAAGTGAGGGGAGGTGAAAGGACGTGAGGGGAGTTGAAATGAAGTAAGAGGAGATGAAAGGAAGTAAGGGGAGGTAAAGGAAGTGAGAGAATGTGAAAGGAAGCGAGAAGAGATGAAAGAAAGTGAGGATAGGTGAAATGAAGCGAGGGAAGGTGAAAGGAACTTAGTAGTGGTGACAGAAATAGAGGGTTGGTGAAGGGAAGTGAGGGGAGGTGAAAGGAAGTGAGGGGAGTTGAAATAAAGTAAGGAGAGGTGAAACAAACTGAGGGGGGCGAAAGGAAGTGAGGGGAGGTGAAAGAAAGTGAGAGAATGTGAAAGGTTGGTTTGGTTGTGTTAAGTTGGGTTGGGTTGGGTAGTTTTGGGTTGGTCTTGGTTGGGTTGGGTTGGTTAGGGTTGGGTTGGGTTGGGTTGGTTTGGGTTGTGTTTTGTTTGGTTGGGTTGGGTTGTGTTGGGATGGGATGGGTTGGGTTGTGTTGGGTAGTGTTGGGTTGGTTTGGGTAGGGTTGGGTTAAGTGAGGGGAGGTGAATGGAAGTGAGGGGAGGTGAAAAAAAGTGAGGGGAGGTGAAAGGATGTGAGGGTAGGTAAATGGAATTGAGGGGATGTTAAAGGAAATGAGGGGAGTTGATTCGGAAGTGAGGGGAGGCAATAGGATGTGAGGGGAGGAGAAAGGAAATGAGGGGAGATGAAAGGAAGCGAGGGGAGATGAAAGACAGTAAGGGGAGGTGAAATGAAGTGAGGGGGAGGTGAAAGGAAGTGAGGGGAGGTGAAAGGAAGAGAGAAGAGGTGAAGGGAAATGAGTGCAGTTGAAAGAAAAAGAGGGGAGGTTAAAGGAAGTGAGAGGAGGGGAAAAGAAGTGAGGGGAGGTGAAAGGAATTGGGGGGAGTTGAAAGAAAGTGAGGGGAGGTGAAAGGAAGTGAGAAGAGGTGAAAGGAAGTGGATGGAGGTGAAAGGAAATGAGAGGAGGCGAAAGGATTTAAGGGGAGGTAAATGGAATTGGGGGGGATGTTAAAGGAAATGAGGGGAGGTGAAAGGAAGTGAGGGGAGGCGAAAGGATGTGAGAGGAGGTAAATGGAAGTGAGGGGATGTTAAAGGAAGTAAGGGGAGGTAAAAGTATGTGAGGGGAGTTGAAAGAATGTAAGAGAATATCAAATGTTGTTTGGGTTGGGTTGGGATGGGATGGGTTCTGTTGGGTTGGATTGGGTTGGGTTGGGTTGGGTGGGGTTCGGTTGGGTTGGGTTGGGTTGGGTAGGTTTGGGTTTGGTTGGCTTGGGTTGGGTTAAGTGAGAGGAGGTGAATGGAAGTGAGGGGATGTTAAAAGAAGTAAGGGGAGGTGAAAGGAAGTGAGAGGAGGTGAAAGAAAGTGACGGGAGAAGAAAGCAAGTAAGTGGAAGTGAATGGAAGTGAGGAAAGGTGAAAGGAAGCGACAGGAGGTGAAAGAAATTGAGGGAAGCTGAATGGAAGTGAGGAAAGGTGAAAGGAAGTGAGGGTAGGTGAAAAGAAGTGAGGGGGGGTGAAAGGAATTAGGAGTAGGTGAAATGAAGTGAGGAGAGGTAAAAGGAAATGAGGGAAGGTCAAAGGAAGTGAGGGAAGGTGAAAGGAAGTAAAGGGTTGTGAAAGATAGTTAGGGGAGATAAAAGGAAATAAGGGGAGATAAAAGGATATGAAAGAATGTGAAAGGCAGCAAAGGAAAGTGAAAGAAAGTGAGGGGAGGTGTAATAAAGTGAGGGAAGTTGAAAAGAAGTGAGGGGGGTGAATGGAAGTGAGGGGACATGAAAGGAAGAGTGGGGAGGTGAAAGGAAGTGAGGGGAGGTGAAAGGAAACGAGTAGAGGTGAAAGAAAGTGAGGGGAGTTGAAATGAAGTGAGGGGGGGTGAAAGGAAGTGAGGGGAGGTGAAAGGAAGAGAGGGGAGGTGAAGGAAAGCGAGGGGAGGTGAAAGGAAGTGAGGGGAGGCGAAAGGAAATGAAAGGATGTGAAAGCAAATGAGGGGTGGTGAAATTAAGTAAGGGGAGGTGAAAGAAAGTAAGGAGATGTTAAAGTAAGTAAGGGGAGATGAAAGGAAAAGAGGGAAGGTGAAAAGAAGTGAGGGGGGTGAATGGAAGTGAGGGGACATGAAAGGAAGAGTGGGGAGGTGAAAGGAAGTGAGGGGAGGTGAATGAAAGTGAGATAGTGTGAAAGGAAGCGAGGGAAGGTGAAAGGAAGTGAGGCGAGGTAAAAGGAAGAGAGGGGAGGTGAAAGGAAGAGAGTGGAGTTGAAAGGAAGTGAGGGGAGATGAAAGGAAATGAGGGGAGGTGAATGGAAGTGAGGGGAGGCGAAAGGAATTGTGGGGAGGTGAATGGAAGTGAGGGGATGTTAAAGAAAGTAAGGGGAGGTGAAAGGAAGTGATGGGAGGTAAAATGAAGTGAGAGAATGTGAAAGGAAGTGAGAAAAGGTGAAGGAAAAAGAGGGGAGATGAAAGGAAGTGAATGGAGGTGAAAGGAAATGAGCGGAGGTGAATGGAAGAGAGGGGAGGTGAAATGATGTGAGGGGAGGTGAAAGGAAGTGAGGGGAGGTGAAAGGAAGTGAGGGGAGGTGAAAGGAAGTGAGGGGTGGTGAAATGAAATAAGGGGAGATGAAAGGAAGTGAGGGGGATGTTAAAGTAAGTAAGGGCAGGTGAAAGGAAGTGAGGGGAGGTGAAATAAAGTGAGGGAAGGTGAAATGAAGTGAGGGGGAGGTGAAAGGAAGTGAGCGGAGGTGAAAGAAATTGAGGGGAGGAGAAAGGAAATAAGGGGAGGTGAAAGGAAGTGAGAGAATGTGAAAGGAATTGAGGGGAAGGTGATGGAAAGAGAGGAGAGGTGAAAGGAAATAAGAAGAGTTGAAAGGAAGTGAGGGGAGATGAATAAAAGAGAGAGAATGTGAAAGGAAGTAAGGGAAATTGAACGAAAGTGAGGGGAGGTGAAAGGAAATGAGGGGAGATGAAAGGAAGTGAGGGGATATTAAAGGAAGTGAGAGGATTGAAAGGAAGTGAGAGGATTGGAAAAGAAGTGAGGGGAGGTAAATGGAAGTGAGGGGATGTTATAGAAAGTAAGGGGAAGTGAATGGAAGTGAGGGGAGATAAAAGGAAGTAAGGGGAGGTGAAAGGAAGTGAGGGGAGGTGAAAGGAAACGAGTATTTATTTATTTATTTATGTCTTACTACGGCGAGGTTAAGGCCATATGGCCCCTTCTTCCACCTAACCATTATGATACACAATATGATAAATATAAATGTACAGAATTCAATACAAATCAATATAGAGAAATGAAAATCATTTCAAGGTATTCATTAATAATAAAAAAATAAGAATAGTACAGCACAAATCTACACAAAGTAAAATAATAAAAATCATCATCACTGCCCTGTTTGCTGATGGATATAGTGATGTGCTGATATTTAAATGAAGGATAGAAGGAAAAATACAGAGGAAAGTATTACATTTTTATGAGGACCTAATGCTGGCTAAGTATTTAGCACAATGATTCTTAAATTGGTTAATACCATTGGCAAAGTAAAAGTGAAAGGGGAGAGAGTAGAGGTGAAAGAAAAAGAGGGGAGGTGAAATGAATGAGGGGGGGTGAAAGGAAGTGAGGGGAGGTAAAAGGAAGAGAGGGGAGGTGAAAGAAAGCGAGGGGAGTTGAAAGGAAGTGAGGGGAGGCGAATGGAAATGAGGGGAGGTGAAAGGAAGAGAGAGGTGGTGAAATTAAGTAAGGGGAGCTGAAAGAAAGTGAGGGGATGTTACAGGAAGTAAGGGGAGGTGAAAGGAAGTGAGGGGAGGTGAAATAAAATGAGGGAAGGTGAAATGAAGTGACGGGAGGTGAAAGGAAGTGAGGGGAGGTGAAAGGAAGTAAGGAGAGGTGAAAGGAAGTGAGAGAATGTGAAAGGAAGTGAGGGAAGGTGAAAGAAAAGGACGGGAGGTGAAAGGAAGTGAGGGGAAGTGAAAGGAAGTGATGGGAGGCAAAAGGAATTGAGGGGAGGTAAATGAAAGAGAGAGAATGTGAAAGGAAGACAGGGAAGGTGAAAGAAAGTTAGGGGAGGTGAAAGGAAGTGAGGGGAGGTATAGGAAGTGAGAGAATGTGATAGGAAGCGAGAAGAGATGAAAGAAAGTGAGGGTAGGTGAAATGAAGCGAGCAAAGAGGTGAAAGAAAGTGAGGGGATGTAAAATGAAGTGAGGAAAGGTGAGAGGAAGTGAGGGGAGGCTAAAGGAAGTGAGGTGGGGTGAAAGGAAGTAGGAGTAGGTGAAAGGAAGTGAGGAGAGGTGAAAGGAAATGAGGGAAGGTGAAAGGAAATGAGGGAAGGTGAATGTAAGTAAGGAAATATGAAAGGAATTGAAGGGAGGTGAAAAATAATGAGGGGAGGTAAAAGGAAAGAAGGGGAGGTAAAAGGAATGAAAAAATGTGAAAGGAAGCAATGGAAGATGAAATAAAATGAAGGGAGGTGAAAGGAAGTGAGGGGAGGTGAAAGGAAGCGAGGGCAGATGAAAGGAAGAGTGGGGAGGTGAAAGGAGGTGAGGGGAGGTGAATGAAAGTGAGAGAATGTGTAAGGAAGCGAGGGAAGGTAAAAGGAAGTGAGGCGAGGTAAAGGAAGAGAGGGGAGGTGAAAGGAAGAGAGGGTTGGTGAAAGGAAGTGAGGGGGGGTTGAAAGGAAGAGAGGGGAGGTGATTGGAAGTGAGGGGAGGCGAAAGGAATTGAGGGGAGGTGAATGGAAGTGAGGGGATGTTAAAGAAAGTAAGGGGAGGTGAAAGGAAGTGATGGGAGGTAAAATTAAGTGAGAGAATGTGAAAGGAAGTGAGAAAAGGTGAAAGAAAATGAGGGGAGATGAAAGGAAGTGAATGGAGGTGAAAGGAAATGAGCGGAGGTGAAAGGAAGAGAGGGGAGGTAAAAGGAAGTGAGGGGTGGTGAAAGGAAGTGGGGGGAGGTGAAAGGAAGTGAAGGGGGGTGAAAGGTAGTGAGGGGTGGTGAAATGAAATAAGGGGAGGTGAAAGGAAGTGAGGGGATGTTAAAGTAAGTAAGGGGAGGTGATAGGAAGTGAGGGGAGGTGAAATAAAGTGAGGGAAGGTGAATAGAAGTGAGGGGAGATGAAAGGAACTGAGGGGAGGTGAAAGAAATTGAGGGGAGGAGAAAGGAAATAAGGGGAGTTGAAAGGAAGTGAGAGAATGTGAAAGGAATTGAGGCAAGGTGATAGAAAGAGAGGAGAGGTGAAAGGAAGTAAGGGGAGTTGAAAGGAAGTGAGGGGAGGTGAATGAAAGAGAGAGAATGTGAAAGGAAGTGAGAGGAGGGGAAAAGAAGTGAGGGAAGGTGAATGGAAGTGAGGGGATGTTAAAGAAAGTAAGGGGATGTGAATGGAAGTGAGGGGAGGTAAAAGGAAGTAGGGGAGGTGAAAGGAAGTGAGGTGAGGTGAAATGAAACGAGTAGAGGTGAAAGAAAGTGAGGGGAGGTGAAATGAAGTGAGGGGGGGTGAAAGGAATTGAGGGGAGGTGAAAGGAAGTGAGGGGTGGTGAAATTAGGTAAGGGGAGGTGAAAGAAAGTGAGGGGATATTAAAGGAAGTAAGGGGAGGTGAAAGGAAGTGAGGGGAGGTGAAATAAAATGAGGGAAGTTGAAATGAAGTGAGGGGAGGTGATAGGAAGTGAGGGGAGGTGAAAGGAAGTAAGGAGAGGTGAAAGGAAGTGATAGAATGTGAAAGGAAGTGAGGGAAGGTGAAAGAAAGGGATGGGAGGTGAAAGGAAATGAGGGGAAGTGAAAGGAAGTGATGGGAGGCAAAAGGAAGTGAGGGGAGGTAAATGAAAGAGAGAGAATGGGAAAGGAAGACAGGGAAGGTGAAAGAAATTGAGGGGAGGTGAAATGAAGTGAGGGGAGGTAAAGGAAGTGAGAGAATGTGAAAGGAAGCGATAAGAGATGAAAGAAAGTGAGGGTAGGTGAAATGAAGCGAGGGGAGGTGAAAGGAAATTAGTGGTGGTGATAGAAATAGAGGGGAGGTGAAGGGAAGTGAGGGTGGTGAAAGGAAGTGAGGGGAGTTGAAATAAAGTAAGGGGAGGTGAAACGAACTGAGGGGAGGCGAAAGGAAGTGAGGGGAGGTGACAGAAAGTGAGAGAATGTGAAAGGTTGGTTGTGTTGGGTTGGGTTTAGTTGGGTTGGGTTGGCTTGGGATGGGTTGGGTTAAGTTGGGTTGGGTTGGGTTGGGTTGGGTTGGTTTGGGTTGTGTTGGGTTGGGTTGGGTTGGGTTGGGATGGGTTGTGTTGGTTTGGGTTGGTTTGGGTTGGGTTGGGTTGGTTTGGGTTGGGTTGGGTTAAGTGAGGGGAGGTGAATGGAAGTGAAAGTATGTTAAAGGAAGTAAGGGGAGGTGAAAGTATGTAAGAGGAGGTAAAAGAAAGTTAGGGGAGGTGAAATGAAGTGAGTAGAGGTGATAGGAAGTGAGGGGAGTTGAAAGGAAGAGAGGAGAGGTGAAAGGAAATGAGGGGAGGTAAAAGAAAGTGAGGGGAGATTAAGTAAAGTGAGGGGAGGTTAAAGGAAGTGAAGGGATGTTAAAGGAAGTAAGGAGAGGTGAAAGGAAGTGAGGGGAGGAGAAAAGAATTGAGGGAAGGTGAAAGGAAGTGAGAAGAGGTGAAAGGAAGTGGGAGGGGGTTATATAAAGTAAGGGTAGGTGAAAGAAAGAGAGGGGAGGTCAAAGGAAGTGTGGGGAGGTGAAAGGAAGTGAGGGGAGGTGAAAGGAAGTGAGGGGAGGTGAAAGGAATTGAGGGGTGGTGAAATGAAATAAAGGGAGGTGAAAGGAAGTGAGGGGATGTTAAAGTAAGTAAGGGGAGATTAAAGGAAAAGAGGGAAGGTGAAATAAAGTGAGGGAAGGTGAAATGAAGTGAGGGGAGGTGAAAGGAAGTGAGGGGAGGTGAAAGTAATTGAGGGGAGGAGAAAGGAAATAAAGGGAGGCGAAAGGAAGTGAGAGAATGTGAAAGGAATTGAGGGAAAGTGATAGAAAGACAGGAGAGGTGTAAGGAAGTGAGGGGAGGTGAAAGGAAGTGAGGGGAGTTGAATGAAAGAGAGAGAATGTGAAAGGAAGTAAGGGAAGGTGAAAGAAAGTGAGGGGAGGTGAAAGGAAATGAGGGGAGATGAAAGGAAGTAAGGGGAAATGAAAGAAAGTGAGGGGAAGAGAAATGAAGTGAGGTGAGGTTAAAGGAAGTGAGGGGATGTTAAAGGAAGTGAGTGGAGGGTAAAGGAAGTGGGAGGAGGGGAAAAGAAGTGAGGGGAGGTGAAAGGAAACGAGAAGAGGTGAAAGAAAGTGAGGGGAGGTGAAATGGAGTGAGGGGGTGTGAAAGGAAGTGAGGGGAGGTGAAAGGAAGAGAAGGGAGGTGAAAGTAAGCGAGGGGAGATGAAAGGAAGTGAGGGGAGGCGAAAGGAAATGAGAAGAGGTGAAAGGAAGTGAGTGGTGGTGAAATTAAGTAAGGGGATGTTAAAGGAAGTAAGGGGAGTTGAAAGGAAGTGAGGGGAGGTGAAATAAAGTGAGGGAAGGTGAAATGAAGTGAGGGGAGGTGAAAAGAAGTGAGGGGAGTTAAAAGGAAGTAAGGGTAGGTGATATGAAGAGAGAGAATGTGAAAGGAAGTGAGGGAATGTGAAGGAAAGGCATAAGAGATGAAAGGAAGTGAGGGGAGGTGAAAGGAAGTTATGTGAGGCAAAAGGAAGTGAGGGGAGGTAAATGAAAGAGAGAGAATGTGAAAGGAAGACAAAGAAGGTGAAAGAAAGTGAGGGGAGGTGAAATGAAGTGTGGGAAGGTGAAAGGAAGTGAGGGGAGGTGAAAGGAAGAGAGAAGAAATGAAAGGAATTGAGGGGAGGTGAAAGGAAGTGAGGGGAGGTGAAAGGAAGTGAGGGGAGGTGAAAGAAAGTGAGGGGAGGTGAAATGGAGTGAGGTGAGGTTAATGAAAGTGAGGGGATGTTAAAGGAAGTGAGGGGAGGTGAAAGGAATTGGGGGGGAGTTGAAAGGAAGTGAGGGGAGGTGAAAGGAAGTGAGAAGAGGTGAAAAGAAGTGGATGGAGGTGAAAGGAAATGAGAGGAGGCAAAAGGATTTAAGGGGAGGTAAATGGAATTGATTGGATGTTAAAGGAAATGAGGGGAGGTGAAAGGAAGTGAGGGGAGGCGAAAGGATGTGAGGGGGGTAAATTGAAGTGAGGGGATGTTAAAGGAAGTAAGGGGAGGTAAAAGTATGTGAGGGGAGTTGAATGAAAGTAAGAGAATATCAAAGGTTGTTTGGGTTGGGTTGGGATGGGATGGGATGGGTTGGGTTGGGTTGGATTGGGTTGGGTTGGGTTGGGTGGGATTCGGTTGGGTTGGGTTGGGTTGGGTAGGATTGGGTTTGGTTGGGTTGGGTTGGGTTGAGTGAGAGGAGGTGAATGGATGTGAGGGGATGTTAAAAGACGTAAGGGGAGGTGACAGGAAGTGAGAGGAGGTGAAAGAAAGTGACGGGAGAAGAAAGCAAGTAAGTGGAAGTGAATGGAAGTGAGGAAAGGTAAAAGGAAGCGACAGGAGGTGAAAGAAGTTGAGGGAAGCTGAATGGAAGTGAGGAAAGGTGAAAGGAAGTGAGTGTAGGTGAAAAGAAGTGAGGGGGGGGTGAAAGGAATTAGGAGTAGGTGAAACGAAGTGAGGAGAGGTGAAAGGAAATGAGGGAATGTGAAAGGAAGTGTGGGAAGGTGAAAGGAAGTAAAGGGAGGTGAAAGATAGTTAGGGGAGATAAAAGGAAATAATGGGAGATAAAAGGATGTGAAAGAATGTGAAAGGCAGCAAAGGAAAGTGAAAGAAAGTGAGCAGAGGTGAAAGCAAGTGAGGGTAGGTGAAAGGAAGTGAGGGGAGGTGAATGGAAGTGAGGGGAAGCAAAAGGATTTGAGGGGAGGTGAATGGAAGTGAGGGGATGTTAAAGAAAGTAAGGGGAAGTGAATGGAAGTGAGGGGTGGTAAAATGAAGTAAGGGGAGGTGAAAGGAAGTGAGGGGAGGTGAAAGGAAACGAGTAGAGGTGAAAGAAAGTGAGGGGAGTTGAAATGAAGTGAGGGGGGGTGAAAGGAAGTGAGGGGAGGTGAAAGGAAGAGAGGGGAGGTGAAGAAAAGCGAGGGGAGGTGAAAGGAAGTGAGGGGAGGCGAAAGGAAATGAAAGGATGTGAAAGCAAGTGAGGGGTGGTGAAATTAAGTAAGGCGAGGTGAAAGAAAGTAAGGAGATGTTAAAGGAAGTAAGGGGAGGTGAAAGGAAGTGAGGGGTGGTGAAAGGAAGTAAGGAGAGGTGAAAGGAAGTGAGAGAATGTGAAAGGAAGTAAGGGAAGGTGAAAGAAAAGGATGGGAGGTGAAAGGAAGTGAGGGGAAGTGAAAGGAAGTGATGGGAGGCAAAAGGAAGTGAGGGGAGGTATATTGGGTTGGGTTGGGTGGGGTTCGGTTGGGTTGGGTTGGGTTGGGTAGGTTTGGGTTTGGTTGGGTTGGGTCGGGTTAAGTGAGAGGAGGTGAATGGAAGTGAGGGGATGTTAAAAGAAGTAAGGGGAGGTGAAAGGAAGTGAGAGGAGGTGAAAGAAACGGACGGGAGAAGAAAGCAAGTAAGTGGAAGTGAATGGAAGTGAGGAAAGGTGAAAGGAAGCGACAGGAGGTGAAAGAAGTTGAGGGAAGCTGAATGGAAGTGAGGAAAGGTGAAAGGAAGTGAGGGTAGGTGAAAAGAAGTGAGGGGGGGTGAAAGGAATTAGGAGTAGGTGAAACGAAGTGAGGAGAGGTGAAAGGAAATGAGGGAAGGTGAAAGGAAGTGAGGGAAGGTGAAAGGAAGTAAAGGGAGGTGAAAGATAGTTAGGGGATGTGAAAGAATGTGGAAGGCAGCAAAGGAAAGTGAAAGAAAGTGAGGAGAGGTGAAAGGAAGTGAGGGTAGGTGAAAGGAAGTAAGGGGAGGTGAATGGAAGAGAGAGAATGTGAAAGGAAAACAGGGAAGGTGAAAGAAAGTGAGGGGAGGTGAAAGGACGTGAGGGGAGTTGAAATGAAGTAAGAGGAGATGAAAGGAAGTAAGGGGAGGTAAAGGAAGTGAGAGAATGTGAAAGGAAGCGAGAAGAGATGAAAGAAAGTGAGGATAGGTGAAATGAAGCGAGGGAAGGTGAAAGGAACTTAGTAGTGGTGACAGAAATAGAGGGTTGGTGAAGGGAAGTGAGGGGAGGTGAAAGGAAGTGAGGGGAGTTGAAATAAAGTAAGGAGAGGTGAAACAAACTGAGGGGGGCGAAAGGAAGTGAGGGGAGGTGAAAGAAAGTGAGAGAATGTGAAAGGTTGGTTTGGTTGTGTTAAGTTGGGTTGGGTTGGGTAGTTTTGGGTTGGTCTGGGTTGGGTTGGGTTGGTTAGGGTTGGGTTGGGTTGGGTTGGTTTGGGTTGTGTTGGGTTTGGTTGGGTTGGGTTGTGTTGGGATGGGATGGGTTGGGTTGTGTTGGGTAGGGTTGGGTTGGTTTGGGTAGGGTTGGGTTAAGTGAGGGGAGGTGAATGGAAGTGAGGGGAGGTGAAAAAAAGTGAGGGGAGGTGAAAGGATGTGAGGGTAGGTAAATGGAATTGAGGGGATGTTAAAGGAAATGAGGGGAGGTGATTCGGAAGTGAGGGGAGGCAATAGGATGTGAGGGGAGGAGAAAGGAAATGAGGGGAGATGAAAGGAAGCGAGGGGAGATGAAAGACAGTAAGGGGAGGTGAAATGAAGTGAGGGGAGGTGAAAGGAAGTGAGGGGAGGTGAAAGGAAGAGAGAAGAGGTGAAGGGAAATGAGTGCAGGTGAAAGAAAAAGAGGGGAGGTTAAAGGAAGTGAGAGGAGGGGAAAAGAAGTGAGGGGAGGTGAAAGGATTTGGGGGGAGTTGAAAGAAAGTGAGGGGAGGTGAAAGGAAGTGAGAAGAGGTGAAAGGAAGTGGATGGAGGTGAAAGGAAATGAGAGGAGGCGAAAGGATTTACGGGGAGGTAAATGGAATTGGGGGGATGTTAAAGGAAATGAGGGGAGGTGAAAGGAAGTGAGGGGAGGCGAAAGGATGTGAGAGGAGGTAAATGGAAGTGAGGGGATGTTAAAGGAAGTAAGGGGAGGTAAAAGTATGTGAGGGGAGTTGAAAGAATGTAAGAGAATATCAAATGTTGGTTGGGTTGGGTTGGGATGGGATGGGTTGTGTTGGGTTGGATTGGGTTGGGTTGGGTTGGGTGGGGTTCGGTTGGGTTGGGTTGGGTTGGGTAGGTTTGGGTTTGGTTGGCTTGGGTTGGGTTAAGTGAGAGGAGGTGAATGGAAGTGAGGGGATGTTAAAAGAAGTAAGGGGAGGTGAAAGGAAGTGAGAGGAGGTGAAAGAAAGTGACGGGAGAAGAAAGCAAGTAAGTGGAAGTGAATGGAAGTGGGGAAAGGTGAAAGGAAGCGACAGGAGGTGAAAGAAGTTGAGGGAAGCTGAATGGAAGTGAGGAAAGGTGAAAGGAAGTGAGGGTAGGTGAAAAGAAGTGAGGGGGGGTGAAAGGAATTAGGAGTAGGTGAAATGAAGTGAGGAGAGGTGAAAGGAAATGAGGGAAGGTGAAAGGAAGTGAGGGAAGGTGAAAGGAAGTAAAGGGAGGTGAAAGATAGTTAGGGGAGATAAAAGGAAATATGGGGAGATAAAAGGATGTGAAAGAATGTGAAAGGCAGCAAAGGAAAGTGAAAGAAAGTGAGGGGAGGTGTAATAAAGTGAGGGAAGGTGAAAAGAAGTGAGGGGGTGAATGGAAGTGAGGGGACATGAAAGGAAGAGTGGGGAGGTGAAAGGAAGTGAGGGGAGGTGAATGAAAGTGAGAGAATGTGAAAGGAAGCGAGGGAAGGTGAAAGGAAGTGAGGCGAGGTAAAAGAGAGAGGGGAGGTGAAAGGAAGAGAGGGGAGGTGAAAGGAAGTGAGGGGAGATGAAAGGAAGTGAGGGGAGGTGAATGGAAGTGAGGGGAGGCGAAAGGAATTGTGGGGAGGTGAATGGAAGTGAGGGGATGTAAAGAAAGTAAGGGGAGGTGAAAGGAAGTGATGTGAGGTAAAATTAAGTGAGAGAATGTGAAAGGAAGTGAGAAAAGGTGAAAGAAAATGAGGGGAGATGAAAGGAAGTGAATGGAGGTGAAAGGAAATGAGCGGAGGTGGAAGGAAGAGAGGGGAGGTGAAATGAGGTGAGGGGAGGTGAAAGGAAGTGAGGGGAGGTGAAAGGAAGTGAGGGGAGGTGAAAGGAAGTGAGGGGTGGTGAAATGAAATAAGGGGAGATGAAAGGAAGTGAGGGGATGTTAAAGTAAGTAAGGGGAGGTGAAAGGAAGTGAGGGGAGGTGAAATAAAGTGAGGGAAGGTGAAATGAAGTGAGGGGAGGTGAAAGGAAGTGAGCGGAGGTGAAAGAAATTGAGGGGAGGAGAAAGGAAATAAGGGGAGGTGAAAGGAAGTGAGAGAATGTGAAAGGAATTGAGGGAAGGTGATAGAAAGAGAGGAGAGGTGAAAGGAAATAAGAAGAGTTGAAAGGAAGTGAGGGGAGGTGAATAAAAGAGAGAGAATGTGAAAGAAAGTAAGGGAAGGTGAACGAAAGTGAGGGGAGGTGAAAGGAAATGAGGGGAGATGAAAGGAAGCAAGTGGAAATGAAAGAAATTGAGGGGAGTTGAAATGAAGTGAGGTGAGGTTAAAGGAAGTGAGGGGATATTAAAGGAAGTGAGAGGATTGAAAGGAAGTGAGAGGATTGGAAAAGAAGTGAGGGGAGGTAAATGGAAGTGAGGGGATGTTATAGAAAGTAAGGGGAAGTGAATGGAAGTGAGGGGTGATAAAAGAAAGTAAGCGGAGGTGAAAGGAAGTGAGGGGAGGTGAAAGGAAACGAGTATTTATTTATTTATTTATTTCTTACTACGGCGAGGTTGAGGCCATATGGCCCCTTCTTCCACCTAACCATTATGATACACAATATGATAAATATAAATGTACAGAATTCAATACAAATCAATATAGAGAAATGAAAATCATTTCAAGGTATTCATAAATAATAAAAAAATAAGAATAGTACAGCACAAATGTACACAAAGTAAAATAATAAAAATCATCATCACTGCCCTGTTTGCTGATGGATATAGTGATGTGCTGATATTTAAATGAAGGATAGAAGGAAAAATACAGAGGAAAGTATTACATTTTTATGAGGACCTAATGCTGGCTAAGTATTTAGCACAATGATTCTTAAATTGGTTAATACCATTGGCAAAGTAAAAGTGAAAGGGGAGAGAGTAGAGGTGAAAGAAAAAGAGGGGAGGTGAAATGAATGAGGGGGGGTGAAAGGAAGTGAGGGGAGGTAAAAGGAAGAGAGGGGAGGTGAAAGAAAGCGAGGGGAGTTGAAAGGAAGTGAGGGGAGACGAATGGAAATGAGGGGAGGTGAAAGGAAGAGAGGGGTGGTGAAATTAAGTAAGAGGAGCTGAAAGAAAGTGAGGGGATGTTACAGGAAGTAAGGGGAGGTGAAAGGAAGTGAGGGGAGGTGAAATAAAATGAGGGAAGGTGAAATGAAGTGAGGGGAGGTGAAAGGAAGTGAGGGGAGGTGAAAGGAAGTAAGGAGAGGTGAAAAGAAGTGAGAGAATGTGAAAGGAAGTAAGGGAAGGTGAAAGAAAGGGATGGGAGGTGAAAGGAAGTGAGGGGAAGTGAAAGGAAGTGATGGGAGGCAAAAGGAAGTGAGGGGAGGTAAATGAAAGAGAGAGAATGTGAAAGGAAGACAGGGAAGGTAAAAGAAAGTGAGGGGAGGTGAAAGGACGTGAGGGGAGGTGAAATGAAATAAGAGGAGGTGAAAGGAAGTAAGGGGAGGTAAAGGAAGTGAGAGAATGTGAAAGGAAGCGAGAAGAGATGAAAGAAAGTGAGGATAGGTGAAATGAAGCGAGGGAAGGTGAAAGGAAATTAGTGGTGGTGAAAGAAATAGAGTGTTGGTGAAGGGAAGTGAGGGGAGGTGAAAGGAAGTGAGGGGAGTTGAAATAAAGTAAGGAGAGATGAAACAAACTGAGGGGAGGCGAAAGGAAGTGAGGGGAGGTGAAAGAAAGTGAGAGAATGTGAAAGGTTGGTTGGGTTGTGTTAAGTTGGGTTGGGTTGGGTAGTTTTGGGTTGGTCTGGGTTGGGTTGGGTTGGTTAGGGTTGGGTTGGGTTGGGTTGGTTTGGGTTGTGTTGGGTTGGGTTGGGTTGGGTTGTGTTGGGATGGGATGGGTTGGGTTGTGTTAGGTAGGGTTGGGTTGGTTTGGGTTGGGTTGGGTTAAGTGAGGGGAGGTGAATGGAAGTGAGGGTATGTTAAAGGAAATAAGGGGAGGTGAAAGTATGTGAGAGGAGGTAAAAGAAAGTGAGGGGAGGTGAAATGAAGTGAGTAGAGGTGAAAGGAAATGAGGGGAGGAGAAAGGAAGGGAGGAGAGGTGAAAGGAAATGAGGGGAGGTGAAAGGAAGTGAGGGGAGGTGAAAGGAAGTGAGGGGAGGTAAAAGAAAGTGAGGGGAATTGAAGTGAAGTGAGGGGAGGTTAAAGGAAGTGAAGGGATGTTAAAGGAAGTGAGGAGAGGTGAAAAGAAGTGAGGGGAGGTGAAAGGAAGTGAGAAGAGGTGAAAGAAAGTGGGGGGAGGTGATATGAAGTAAGAGGAGGTGAAAGAAAGAGAGCAGAGGTGAAAGGAAGTGAGGGGAGGTGAAAGGAAGTGAGGGGAGGTGAAAAAAAGTGAGGAAAGGTGAAAGGATGTGAGGGTAGGTAAATGGATTAGAGGGGATGTTAAAGGAAATGAGGGGAGGTGATTCGGAAGTGAGGGGAGGCAAAAGGATGTGAGGGGAGGAGAAAGGAAATGAGGGGAGATGAAAGGAAGCGAGGGGAGATAAAAGACAGTAAGGGGAGGTGAAATGAAGTGAGGGGAGGTGAAAGGAAGAGAGAAGAGGTGAAGGGAAATGAGGGCAGGTGAAAGAAAAAGAGGGGAGGTTAAAAGAAGTGAGAGGAGGGGAAAAGAAGTGAGGGGAGGTGAAAGGAATTGGGGGGAGTTGAAAGGAAGTGAGGGGAGGTGAAAGGAAGTGAGAAGAGGTGAAAGGAAGTGGATGGAGGTGAAAGGAAATGAGAGGAGGCGAAAGGATTTAAGGGGAGGTAAATGGAATTGAGGGGATGTTAAAGGAAATTAGGGGAGGTGAAAGGAAGTGAGGGGAGGCGAAAGGATGTGAGGGGATGTTAAAGGAAGTAAGGGGAGGTAAAAGTAACTGAGGGGAGTTGAAAGAAAGTAAGAGAATATCAAAGGTTGGTTGGGTTGGGTTGGGATGGGATGAGATGGGTTGGGTTGGATTGGGTTGGGTTGGGTTGGGTGGGGTTTCGTTTCGGTTGGGTTGGGTTGGGTAGGTTTGGGTTTGGTTGGGTTGGGTTGAGTTAAGTGAGAGGAGGTGAATGGAGTGAGGGGATGTTAAAAGAAGTAAGGGGAGGTGAAAGGAAGTGAGAGGAGGTGAAAGAAAGTGACGGGAGAAGAAAGCAAGTAAGTGGAAGTGAATGGAAGTGAGGAAAGGTGAAAGGAAGCGACAGGAGGTGAAAGAAGTTGAGGGAAGCTGAATGGAAGTGAGGAAAGGTGAAAGGAAGTGAGGGTATGTGAAAAGAAGTGAGGGGGGGTGAAAGGAATTAGGAGTAGGTGAAACGAAGTGAGGAGAGGTGAAAGGAAATGAGGGAAGGTGAAAGGAAGTGAGGGAAGGTGAAAGGAAGTAAAGGGAGGTGAAAGATAGTTAGGGGAGATAAAAGGAAATAAGGGGAGATAAAAGGATGTGAAAGAATTTGAAAGGCAGCAAAGGAAAGTGAAAGAAAGTGAGGAGAGGTGAAAGGAAGTGAGGGTAGGTGAAAGGAAGTGAGGGGAGGTGAATGGAAGTGAGGGGAAGCAAAAGGATTTGAGGGGAGGTGAATGGAAGTGAGGGGATGTTAAAGAAAGTAACGGGATGTGAATGGAAGTGAGGGGTGGTAAAATGAAGTAAGGGGAGGTGAAAGGAAGTGAGGGGAGGTGAAAGGAAACGAGTAGAGGTGAAAGAAAGTGAGGGGAGGTGAAATGAAGTGAGGGGGTGTGAAAGGAAGTGAGGGGATGTGAAAGGAAGAGAGGGGAGGTGAAGGAAAGCGAGGGGAGGTGAAAGGAAGTGAGGGGAGGCGAAAGGAAATGAGGGGATGTGAAAGGAAGTGAGGGGTGGTGAAATTAAGTAAGGGGAGGTGAAAGAAAGTAAGGGGATGTTACAGGAAGTAAGGGGAGGTGAAAGGAAGTGAGGGGAGGTGAAAGGAAGTGAGGGGTGGTGAAATGAAATAAGGGGAGATGAAAGGAAGTGAGGGGATGTTAAAGTAAGTAAGGGGAGGTGAAAGGAAGTGAGGGGAGGTGAAATAAAGTGAGGGAAGGTGAAATGAAGTGAGGGGAGGTGAAAGGAAGTGAGCGGAGGTGAAAGAAATTGAGGGGAGGAGAAAGGAAATAAGGGGAGGTGAAAGGAAGTGAGAGAATGTGAAAGGAATTGAGGGAAGGTGATAGAAAGAGAGGAGAGGTGAAAGGAAATAAGAAGAGTTGAAAGGAAGTGAGGGGAGGTGAATAAAAGAGAGAGAATGTGAAAGGAAGTAAGGGAAGGTGAACGAAAGTGAGGGGAGGTGAAAGGAAATGAGGGGAGATGAAAGGAAGCAAGTGGAAATGAAAGAAATTGAGGAGAGGTGAAATGAAGTGAGGTGAGGTTAAAGGAAGTGAGGGGATATTAAAGGAAGTGAGAGGATTGAAAGGAAGTGAGAGGATTGGAAAAGAAGTGAGGGGAGGTAAATGGAAGTGAGGGCATGTTATAGAAAGTAAGGGGAAGTGAATGGAAGTGAGGGGAGATAAAAGGAAGTAAGGGGAGGTGAAAGGAAGTGAGGGGAGGTGAAAGGAAACGAGTATTTATTTATTTATTTATTTCTTACTACGGCGAGGTTGAGGCCATATGGCCCCTTCTTCCACCTAACCATTATGATACACAATATGATAAATATAAATGTACAGAATTCAATACAAATCAATATAGAGAAATGAAAATCATTTCAAGGTATTCATAAATAATAAAAAAATAAGAATAGTACAGCACAAATGTACACAAAGTAAAATAATAAAAATCATCATCACTGCCCTGTTTGCTGATGGATATCGTGATGTGCTGATATTTAAATGAAGGATAGAAGGAAAAATACAGAGGAAAGTATTACATTTTTATGAGGACCTAATGCTGGCTAAGTATTTAGCACAATGATTCTTAAATTGGTTAATACCATTGGCAAAGTAAAAGTGAAAGGGGAGAGAGTAGAGGTGAAAGAAAAAGAGGGGAGGTGAAATGAATGAGGGGGGGTGAAAGGAAGTGAGGGGAGGTAAAAGGAAGAGAGGGGAGGTGAAAGAAAGCGAGGGGAGTTGAAAGGAAGTGAGGGGAGGCGAATGGAAATGAGGGGAGGTGAAAGGAAGAGAGGGGTGGTGAAATTAAGTAAGGGGAGCTGAAAGAAAGTGAGGGGATGTTACAGGAAGTAAGGGGAGGTGAAAGGAAGTGAGGGGAGGTGAAAGGAAGTGAGGGGAGGTGAAAGGAAGTAAGGAGAGGTGAAAGGAAGTGAGAGAATGTGAAAGGAAGTAAGGGAAGGTGAAAGAAAGGGATGGGAGGTGAAAGGAAGTGAGGGGAAGTGAAAGGAAGTGATGGGAGGCAAAAGGAAGTGAGGGGAGGTAAATTGGGTTGGGTTGGGTGGGGTTCGGTTGGGTTGGGTTGGGTTGGGTAGGTTTGGGTTTGGTTGGGTTGGGTTGGGTTAAGTGAGAGGAGGTGAATGGAAGAGAGGGGATGTTAAAAGGAGTAAGGGGAGGTGAAAGGAAGTGAGAGGAGTTGAAAGAAACGGACGGGAGAAGAAAGCAAGTAAGTGGAAGTGAATGGAAGTGAGGAAAGGTGAAAGGAAGCGACAGGAGGTGAAAGAAGTTGAGGGAAGCTGAATGGAAGTGAGGAAAGGTGAATGGAAGTGAGGGTAGGTGAAAAGAAGTGAGGGGGGGGTGAAAGGAATTAGGAGTAAGTGAAACGAAGTGAGGAGAGGTGAAAGGAAAGGAGGGAAGGTGAAAGGAATTGAGGGAAGGTGAAAGGAAGTAAAGGGAGGTGAAAGATAGTTAGGGGATGTGAAAGAATGTGAAAGGCAGCAAAGGAAAGTGAAAGAAAGTGAGGAGAGGTGAAAGGAAGTGAGGGTAGGTGAAAGGAAGTGAGGGGAGGTGAATGGAAGTGAGGGGAAGCAAAAGGATTTGAGGGGAGGTGAATGGAAGTGAGGGGATGTTAAAGAAAGTAAGGGGAAATGAATGGAAGTGAGGGGTGGTAAAATGAAGTAAGGGGAGGTGAAAGGAATTGAGAAGAGGTGAAAGGAAACGAGTAGAGGTGAAAGAAGTTGAGGGGAGGTGAAATGAAGTGAGGGGGGGTGAAAGGAAGTGAGGGGAGGTGAAAGGAAGAGAGGGGAGGTGAAGGAAAGCGAGGGGTGGTGAAAGGAAGTGAGGGGAGGCGAAAGGAAATGAGGGGATGTGAAAGGAAGTGAGGGGTGGTGAAATTAAGTAAGGGGAGGTGAAAGTAAGTAAGGGGATGTTAAAGGAAGTAAGGGGAGGTGAAAGGAAGTGAGGGGAGGTGAAAGAAAGTAAGGAGAGGAGAAAAGAAGTGAGAGAATGTGAAAGGAAGTAAGGGAAGGTGAAAGAAAGGGATGGGAGGTGAAAGGAAGTGAGGGGAAGTGAAAGGAAGTGATGGGAGGCAAAAGGAAGTGAGGGGAGGTAAATGAAAGAGAGAGAATGTGAAAGGAAGACAGGGAAGGTAAAAGAAAGTGAGGGGAGGTGAAAGGACGTGAGGGGAGTTGAAATGAAGTAAGAGGAGGTGAAAGGAAGTAAGGGGAGGTAAAGGAAGTGAGAGAATGTGTAAGGAAGCGAGAAGAGATGAAAGAAAGTGAGGATAGGTGAAATGAAGTGAGGGAAGGTGAAAGGAACTTAGTGGTGGTGAAAGAAATAGAGTGTTGGTGAAGGGAAGTGAGGGGAGGTGAAAGGAAGTGAGGGGAGTTGAAATAAAGTAAGGAGAGATGAAACAAACTGAGGGGAGGCGAAAGGAAGTGAGGGGAGGTGAAAGAAAGTGAGAGAATGTGAAAGGTTGGTTGGGTTGTGTTAAGTTGATTTGGGTTGGGTAGTTTTGGGTTGGTCTGGGTTGGGTTGGGTTGGTTAGGGTTGGGTTGGGTTGGGTTGGTTTGGGTTGTGTTGGGTTGGGTTGGGTTGGGTTGGGTTGTGTTGGGATGGGATGGGTTGGGTTGGGTTGGGTAGGGTTGGTTTGGTTTGGGTTGGGTTGGGTTAAGTGAGGGGAGGTGAATGGAAGTGAGGGTATGTTAAAGGAAATAAGGGGAGGTGAAAGTATGTGAGAAGAGGTAAAAGAAAGTGAGGGGAGGTGAAATGAAGTGAGTAGAGGTGAAAGGAAATGAGGGGAGGTGAAAGGAAGGGAGGAGAGGTGAAAGGAAATGAGGGGAGGTGAAAGGAAATGAGGGGAGGTGAAAGGAAGTGAGGGGAATTGAAGTGAAGTGAGGGGAGGTTAAAGGAAGTGAAGGGATGTTAAAGGAAGTGAGGAGAGGTGAAAAGAAGTGAGGGGAGGTGAAAGGAAGTGAGAAGAGGTGAAAGAAAGTGGGGGGAGGTGATATGAAGTAAGGGGAGGTGAAAGAAAGAGAGCAGAGGTGAAAGGAAGTGAGGGGAGGTGAAAGGAAGTGAGGGGAGGTGAAAAAAAGTGAGGGGAGGTGAAAGGATGTGAGGGTAGGTAAATGGAATTGAGGGGATGTTAAAGGAAATGAGGGGAGGTGATTCGGAAGTGAGGGGAGGCAAAATTATGTGAGGGGAGGAGAAAGGAAATGAGGGGAGATGAAAGGAAGCGAGGGGAGATGAAAGACAGTAAGGGGAGGTGAAATGAAGTGAGGGGAGGTGAAAGGAAGTGAGGGGAGGTGAAAGGAAGAGAGAAGAGGTGAAGGGAAATGAGGGCAGGTGAAAGAAAAAGAGGGGAGGTTAAAGGAAGTGAGAGGAGGGGAAAAGAAGTGAGGGGAGGTGAAAGGAATTGGGGGGAGTTGAAAGGAAGTGAGGGGAGGTGAAAGGAAGTGAGAAGAGATGAAAGGAAGTGGATGGAGGTGAAAGGAAATGAGAGGAGGCGAAAGGATTTAAGGGGAGGTAAATGGAATTGAGGGGATGTTAAAGGAAATGAGGGGAGGTGAAAGGAAGTGAGGGGAGGCGAAAGGATGTGAGAAGATGTTAAAGGAAGTAAGGGGAGGTAAAAGTAAGTGAGGAGAGTTGAAAGAAAGTAAGAGAATATCAAAGGTTGGTTGGGTTGGGTTGGGATAGGATGAGATGGGTTGGGTTGGATTGGGTTGGGTTGGGTGGGGTTCGGTTGGGTTGGGTTGGGTGGGGTTTGGTTGGGTTGGGTTGGGATGTGTAGGTTTGGGTTTGGTTGGGTTGGGTTGGGTTAAGTGAGAGGAGGTGAATGGAGTGAGGGGATGTTAAAAGAAGTAAGGGGAGGTGAAAGGAAGTGAGAGGAGGTGAAAGAAAGTGACGGGAGAAGAAAGCAAGTAAGTGGAAGTGAATGGAAGTGAGGAAAGGTGAAAGGAAGCGACAGGAGGTGAAAGAAGTTGAGGGAAGCTGAATGGAAGTGAGGAAAGGTGAAAGGAAGTGAGGGTATGTGAAAAGAAGTGAGGGGGGGTGAAAGGAATTAGGAGTAGGTGAAACGAAGTGAGGAGAGGTGAAAGGAAATGAGGGAAGGTGAAAGGAAGTGAGGGAAGGTGAAAGGAAGGAAAGGGAGGTGAAAGATAGTTAGGGGAGATAAAAGGAAATAAGGGGAGATAAAAGGATGTGAAAGAATTTGAAAGGCAGCAAAGGAAAGTGAAAGAAAGTGAGGAGAGGTGAAAGGAAGTGAGGGTAGGTGAAAGGAAGTGAGGGGAGGTGAATGGAAGTGAGGGGAAGCAAAAGGATTTGAGGGGAGGTGAATGGAAGTGAGGGGATGTTAAAGAAAGTAAGGGGAAGTGAATGGAAGTGAGGGGTGGTAAAATGAAGTAAGGGGAGGTGAAAGGAAGTGAGGGGAGGTGAAAGGAAACGAGTAGAGGTGAAAGAAAGTGAGGGGAGGTGAAATGAAGTGAGGGGGGGTGAAAGGAAGTGAGGGGAGGTGAAAGGAAGAGAGGGGAGGTGAAGGAAAGCGAGGGGAGGTGAAAGGAAGTAAGGGGAGGCGAAAAGAAATGAGGGGATGTGAAAGGAAGTGAGGGGTGGTGAAATTAAGTAAGGGGAGGTGAAAGAAAGTAAGGGGATGTTAAAGGAAGTAAGGGGAGGTGAAAGGAAGTGAGGGGAGGTGAAAGGAAGTAAGGAGAGGTGAAAGGAAGTGAGAGAATGTGAAAGGAAGTAAGGGAAGGTGAAAGAAAGTGAGGGGAGGTGAAAGGAAATGAGGGGATATGAAAGGAAGCAAGGGGAAATGAAAGAAAGTGAGGGGAGGAGAAATGAAGTGAGGTGAGGTTAAAGGAAGTGAGGGGATGTTAAAGGAAGTGAGAGGAGGTGAAAGGAAGTGAGAGGAGGGGAAAAGAAGTGAGGGGAGGTGAAAGGAAACGAGAAGAGGTGAAAGAAAGTGAGGGGAGGTGAAAAGAAGTTAGGGGGGTGAATGGAAGTGAGGGGACATGAAAGGAAGAGTGGGGAGGTGAAAGGAAGTGAGGGGAGGTGAATGAAAGTGAGAGAATGTGAAAGGAAGCGAGGGAAGGTGAAAGGAAGTGAGGCGAGGTAAAAGGAAGAGAGGGGAGGTGAAAGGAAGAGAGGGGAGGTGAAAGGAAGTGAGGGGAGATGAAAGGAAGTGAGGGGAGGTGAATGGAAGTGAGGGGAGGCGAAAGGAATTGTGGGGAGGTGAATGGAAGTGAGGGGATGTTAAAGAAAGTAAGGGGAGGTGAAAGGAAGTGATGGGAGGTAAAATTAAGTGAGAGAATGTGAAAGGAAGTGAGAAAAGGTGAAAGAAAATGAGGGGAGATGAAAGGAAGTGAATGGAGGTGAATGGAAATGAGCGGAGGTGAAAGGAAGAGAGGGGAGGTGAAATGAAGTGAGGGGAGGTGAAAGGAAGTGAGGGGAGGTGAAAGGAAGTGAGGGGAGGTGAAAGGAAGTGAGGGGTGGTGAAATGAAATAAGGGGAGATGAAAGGAAGTGAGGGGATGTTAAAGTAAGTAAGGGGAGGTGAAAGGAAGTGAGGGGAGGTGAAATAAAGTGAGGGAAGGTGAAATAAGGTGAGGGGAGGTGAAAGGAAGTGAGCGGAGGTGAAAGAAATTGAGGGGAGGAGAAAGGAAATAAGGGGAGGTGAAAGGAAGTGAGAGAATGTGAAAGGAATTGAGGGAAGGTGATAGAAAGAGAGGAGAGGTGAAAGGAAATAAGAAGAGTTGAAAGGAAGTGAGGGGAGGTGAATAAAAGAGAGAGAATGTGAAAGAAAGTAAGGGAAGGTGAACGAAAGTGAGGGGAGGTGAAAGGAAATGAGGGGAGATGAAAGGAAGCAAGTGGAAATGAAAGAAATTGAGGGGAGGTGAAATGAAGTGAGGTGAGGTTAAAGGAAATGAGGGGATATTAAAGGAAGTGAGAGGATTGAAAGGAAGTGAGAGGATTGGAAAAGAAGTGAGGGGAGGTAAATGGAAGTGAGGGGATGTTATAGAAAATAAGGGGAAGTGAATGGAAGTGAGGGGAGATAAAAGGAAGTAAGGGGAGGTGAAAGGAAGTGAGGGGAGGTGAAAGGAAACGAGTATTTATTTATTTATATATTTCTTACTACGGCGAGGTTGAGGCCATATGGCCCCTTCTTCCACCTAACCATTATGATACACAATATGATAAATATAAATGTACAGAATTCAATACAAATCAATATAGAGAAATGAAAATCATTTCAAGGTATTCATTAATAATAAAAAAATAAGAATAGTACAGCACAAATCTACACAAAGTAAAATAATAAAAATCATCATCACTGCCCTGTTTGCTGATGGATATAGTGATGTGCTGATATTTAAATGAAGGATAGAAGGAAAAATACAGAGGAAAGTATTACATTTTTATGAGGACCTAATGCTGGCTAAGTATTTAGCACAATGATTCTTAAATTGGTTAATACCATTGGCAAAGTAAAAGTGAAAGGGGAGAGAGTAGAGGTGAAAGAAAAAGAGGGGAGGTGAAATGAATGAGGGGGGGTGAAAGGAAGTGAGGGGAGGTAAAAGGAAGAGAGGGGAGGTGAAAGAAAGCGAGGGGAGTTGAAAGGAAGTGAGGGGAGGCGAATGGAAATGAGGGGAGGTGAAAGGAAGAGAGGGGTGGTGAAATTAAGTAAGGGGAGCTGAAAGAAAGTGAGGGGATGTTACAGGAAGTAAGGGGAGGTGAAAGGAAGTGAGGGGAGGTGAAATAAAATGAGGGAAGGTGAAATGAAGTGAGGGGAGGTGAAAGGAAGTGAGGGGAGGTGAAAGGAAGTAAGGAGAGGTGAAAGGAAGTGAGAGAATGTGAAAGGAAGTGAGGGAAGGTGAAAGAAAAGGACGGGAGGTGAAAGGAAGTGAGGGGAAGTGAAAGGAAGTGATGGGAGGCAAAAGGAATTGAGGGGAGGTAAATGAAAGGGAGAGAATGTGAAAGGAAGACATGGAAGGTGAAAGAAAGTGAGGGGAGGTGAAAGGAAGTGAGGGGAGGTATAGGAAGTGAGAGAATGTGATAGGAAGCGAGAAGAGATAAAAGAAAGTGAGGGTAGGTGAAATGAAGCGAGCAAAGAGGTGAAAGAAAGTGAGGGGATGTAAAATGAAGTGAGGAAAGGTGAGAGGAAGTGAGGGGAGGCTAAAGGAAGTGAGGTGGGGTGAACGGAAGTAGGAGTAGGTGAAAGGAAGTGAGGAGAGGTGAAAGGAAATGAGGGAAGGTGAAAGGAATTGAGGGAAGGTGAATGGAAGTAAGGAAATATGAAAGGAATTGAAGGGAGGTGAAAAATAATGAGGGGAGGTAAAAGGAAATAAGGGGAGGTAAAAGGAATGAAAAAATGTGAAAGGAAGCAATGGAAGATGAAATAAAATGAAGGGAGGTGAAAGGAAGTGAGGGGAGGTGAAAGGAAGCGAGGGCAGATGAAAGGAAGAGTGGGGAGGTGAAAGGAAGTGAGGGGAGGTGAATGAAAGTGAGAGAATGTGTAAGGAAGCGAGGGAAGGTGAAAGGAAGTGAGGCGAGGTAAAGGAAGAGAGGGGAGGTGAAAGGAAGAGAGGGGTGGTGAAAGGAAGTGAGGGGGGGTTGAAAGGAAGAGAGGGGAGGTGATTGGAAGTGAGGGGAGGCGAAAGGAATTGAGGGGAGGTGAATGGAAGTGAGGGGATGTTAAAGAAAGTAAGGGGAGGTGAAAGGAAGTGATGGGAGGTAAAATTAAGTGAGAGAATGTGAAAGGAAGTGAGAAAAGGTAAAAGAAAATGAGGGGAGATGAAAGGAAGTGAATAGAGGTAAAAGAAAATGAGCGGAGGTGAAAGGAAGATAGGGGAGGTAAAATGAAGTGAGGGGAGGTGAAAGGAAGTGAGGGGAGGTGAAAGGAAGTGAAGGGAGGTGAAAGGTAGTGAGGGGTGGTGAAATGAAATAAGGGGAGGTGAAAGGAAGTGAGGGGATGTTAAAGTAAGTAAGGGGTGGTGAAAGGAAGTGAGGGGAGGTGAAATAAAGTGAGGGAAGGTGAATAGAAGTGAGGGGAGATGAAAGGAAGTGAGGGGAGGTGAAAGAAATTGAGGGGAGGAGAAAGGAAATAAGGGGAGGTGAAAGGAAGTGAGAGAATGTGAAAGGAATTGAGGCAAGGTGATAGAAAGAGAGGAGAGGTGAAAGGAAGTAAGGGGAGTTGAAAGGAAATGAGGGGAGGTGAATGAAAGAGAGAGAATGTGAAAGGAAGTGAGAGGAGGGGAAAAGAAGTGAGGGAAGGTGAATGGAAGTGAGGGGATGTTAGAGAAAGTAAGGGGAAGTGAATGGAAGTGAGGGGAGGTAAAAGGAAGTAAGGGGAGGTGAAAGGAAGTGAGGTGAGGTGAAAGGAAACGAGTAGAGGTGAAAGAAAGTGAGGGGAGGTGAAATGAAGTGAGGGGGGGTGAAAGGAATTGAGGGGAGGTGAAAGGAAGTGAGGGGTGGTGAAATTAGGTAAGGGGAGGTGAAAGAAAGTGAGGGGATGTTAAAGGAAGTAAGGGGAGGTGAAAGGAAGTGAGGGGAGGTGAAATAAAATGAGGGAAGGTGAAATGAAGTGAGGGGAGGTGATAGGAAGTGAGGGGAGGTGAAAGGAAGTAAGGGGAGGTGAAAGGAAGTGATAGAATGTGAAAGGAAGTGAGAGAAGGTGGAAGAAAGGGATGGGAGGTGAAAGGAAGTGAGGGGAAGTGAAAGGAAGTGATGGGAGGCAAAAGGAAGTGAGGGGAGGTAAATGAAAGAGAGAGAATGTGAAAGGAAGACAGGGAAGGTGAAAGAAATTGAGGGGAGGTGAAAGGAAGTGAGGGGAGGTAAAGGAAGTGAGAGAATGTGAAAGGAAGCGATAAGAGATGAAAGAAAGTGAGGGTAGGTGAAATGAAGCGAGGGGGGTGAAAGGAAATTAGTATTGGTGAAAGAAATAGAGGGGAGGTGAAGGGAAGTGAGGGTGGTGAAATGAAATAAGGGGAGGTGAAAGGAAGTGAGGGGATGTTAAAGTAAGTAAGTAGAGGTGAAAGGAAGTGAGGGGAGGTGAAATAAAGTGAGGGAAGGTGAATAGAAGTGAGGGGAGATGAAAGGAAGTGAGGGGAGGTGAAAGAAATTGAGGGGAGGAGAAAGGAAATAAGGGGAGGTGAAAGGAAGTGAGAGAATGTGAAAGGAATTGAGGCAAGGTGATAGAAAGAGAGGAGAGGTGAAAGGAAGTAAGGGGAGTTGAAAGGAAATGAGGGGAGGTGAATGAAAGAGAGAGAATGTGAAAGGAAGTGAGAGGAGGGGAAAAGAAGTGAGGGAAGGTGAATGGAAGTGAGGGGATGTTAAATAAAGTAAGGGGAAGTGAATGGAAGTGAGGGGAGGTAAAAGGAAGTAAGGGGAGGTGAAAGGAAGTGAGGTGAGGTGAAAGGAAACGAGTAGAGGTGAAAGAAAGTGAGGGGAGGTGAAATGAAGTGAGGGGGGGGTGAAAGGAATTGAGGGGAGGTGAAAGGAAGTGAGGGGTGGTGAAATTAGGTAAGGGGAGGTGAAAGAAAGTGAGGGGATGTTAAAGGAAGTAAGGGGAGGTGAAAGGAAGTGAGGGGAGGTGAAATAAAATGAGGGAAGGTGAAATGAAGTGAGGGCGGTGATAGGAAGTGAGGGGAGGTGAAAGGAAGTAAGGAGAGGTGAAAGGAAGTGATAGAATGTGAAAGGAAGTGAGGGAAGGTGAAAGAAAGGGATGGGAGGTGAAAGGAAGTGAGGGGAAGTGAAAGGAAGTGATGGGAGGCAAAAGGAAGTGAGGGGAGGTAAATGAAAGAGAGAGAATGTGAAAGGAAGACAGGGAAGGTGAAAGAAATTGAGGGGAGGTGAAAGGAAGTGAGGGGAGGTAAAGGAAGTGAGAGAATGTGAAAGGAAGCGATAAGAGATGAAAGAAAGTGAGGGTAGGTGAAATGAAGCGAGGGGAGGTGAAAGGAAATTAGTGGTGGTGAAAGAAATAGAGGGGAGGTGAAGGGAAGTGAGGGTGGTGAAATGAAATAAGGGGAGGTGAAAGGAAGTGAGGGGATGTTAAAGTAAGTAAGGGGAGGTGAAAGGAAGTGAGGGGAGGTGAAATAATGTGAGGGAAGGTAAATAGAAGTGAGGGGAGATGAAAGGAAGTGAGGGGAGGTGAAAGAAATTGAGGGGAGGAGAAAAGAAATAAGGGGAGGTGAAAGGAAGTGAGAGAATGTGAAAGGAATTGAGGCAAGGTGATAGAAAGAGAGGAGAGGTGAAAGGAAGTAAGGGGAGTTGAAAGGAAGTGAGGGGAGGTGAATGAAAGAGAGAGAATGTGAAAGGAAGTGAGAGGAGGGGAAAAGAAGTGAGGGAAGGTGAATGGAAGTGAGGGGATGTTAAAGAAAGTAAGGGGAAGTGAATGGAAGTGAGGGGAGGTAAAAGGAAGTAAGGGGAGGTGAAAGGAAGTGAGGTGAGGTGAAAGGAAACGAGTAGAGGAGAAAGAAAGTGAGGGGAGGTGAAATGAAGTGAGGGGGGGTGAAAGGAATTGAGGGGAGGTGAAAGGAAGTGAGGGGTGGTGAAATTAGGTAAGGGGAGGTGAAAGAAAGTGAGTGGATGTTAAAGGAAGTAAGGGGAGGTGAAAGGAAGTGAGGGGAGGTGAAATAAGATCAGGGAAGGTGAAATGAAGTGAGGGGAGGTGATAGGAAGTGAGCAGAGGTGAAAGGAAGTAAGGAGAGGTGAAAGGAAGTGATAGAATGTGAAAGGAAATGAGGGAAGGTGAAAGAAAGGGATGGGAGGTGAAAGGAAGTGAGGGGAAGTGAAAGGAAGTGATGGGAGGCAAAAGGAAGTGAGGGGAGGTAAATGAAAGAGAGAGAATGTGAAAGGAAGACAGGGAAGGTAAAAGAAAGTGAGGGGAGGTGAAAGGACGTGAGGGGAGTTGAAATGAAGTAAGAGGAGGTGAAAGGAAGTAAGGGGAGGTAAAGGAAGTGAGAGAATGTGAAAGGAAGCGAGAAGAGATGAAAGAAAGTGAGGATAGGTGAAATGAAGCGAGGGAAGGTGAAAGGAACTTAGTGGTGGTGAAAGAAATAGAGTGTTGGTGAAGGGAAGTGAGGGGAGGTGAAAGGAAGTGAGGGGAGTTGAAATAAAGTAAGGAGAGATGAAACAAACTGAGGGGAGGCGAAAGGAAGTGAGGGGAGATGAAAGAAAGTGAGAGAATGTGAAAGGTTGGTTGGGTTGTGTTTAGATGGGTTGGGTTGGTTAGTTTTGGGTTGGTCTGGGTTGGGTTGGGTTGGTTAGGGTTGGGTTGGGTTGGGTTGGTTTGGGTTGTGTTGGGTTGGGTTGGGGTTGTGTTGGGATGGGATGGGTTGGGTTGGGTTGGGTAGGGTTGGGTTGGTTTGGGTTGGGTTGGGTTAAGTGAGGGGAGGTGAATGGAAGTGAGGGTATGTTAAAGGAAATAAGGGGAGGTGAAAGTATGTGAGAGGAGGTAAAAGAAAGTGAGGGGAGGTGAAATGAAGTGAGTAGAGGTGAAAGGAAATGAGGGGAGGTGAAAGGAAGGGAGGAGAGGTGAAAGGAAATGAGGGGAGGTGAAAGGAAGTGAGGGGAGGTGAAAGGAAGTGAGGGGAGGTAAAAGAAAGTGAGGGGAATTGAAGTGAAGTGAGGGGAGGTTAAAGGAAGTGAAGGGATGTTAAAGGAAGTGAGGAGAGGTGAAAAGAAGTGAGGGGAGGTGAAAGGAAGTGAGAAGAGGTGAAAGAAAGTGGGGGGAGGTGATATGAAGTAAGGGGAGGTGAAAGAAAGAGAGCAGAGGTGAAAGGAAGTGAGGGGAGGTGAAAGGAAGTGAAGGGAGGTGAAAAAAAGTGAGGGGAGGTGAAAGGATGTGAGGATAGGTAAATGGAATTGAGGGGATGTTAAAGGAAATGAGGGGAGGTGATTCGGAAGTGAGGGGAGGCAAAAATATGTGAGGGGAGGAGAAAGGAATTGAGGGGAGATGAAAGGAAGCGAGGGGAGATGAAAGACAGTAAGGGGAGGTGAAATGAAGTGAGGGGAGGTGAAAGGAAGTGAGGGGAGGTGAAAGGAAGAGAGAAGAGGTGAAGGGAAATGAGGGCAGGTGAAAGAAAAAGAGGGGAGGTTAAAGGAAGTGAGAGGAGGGGAAAAGAAGTGAGGGGAGGTGAAAGGAATTGGGGGGAGTTGAAAGGAAGTGAGGGGAGGTGAAAGGAAGTGAGAAGAGGTGAAAGGAAGTGGATGGAGGTGAAAGGAAATGAGAGGAGGCGAAAGGATTTAAGGGGAGGTAAATGGAATTGAGGGGATGTTAAAGGAAATGAGGGGAGGTGAAAGGAAGTGAGGGGAGGCGAAAGGATGTGAGGGGATGTTAAAGGAAGTAAGGGGAGGTAAAAGTAAGTGAGGGGAGTTGAAAGAAAGTAAGAGAATATCAAAGGTTGGTTGGGTTGGGTTGGGATGGGATGAGATGGGTTGGGTTGGATTGGGTTGGGTTGGGTTGGGTGGGGATCGGTTGGGTTGGGTTGGGTTGTGTAGGTTTGGGTTTGGTTGGGTTGGGTTGGGTTAAGTGAGAGGAGGTGAATGGAGTGAGGGGATGTTAAAAGAAGTAAGGGGAGGTGAAAGGAAGTGAGAGGAGGTGAAAGAAAGTGACGGGAGAAGAAAGCAAGTAAGTGGAAGTGAATGGAAGTGAGGAAAGGTGAAAGGAAGCGACAGGAGGTGAAAGAAGTTGAGGGAAGCTGAATGGAAGTGAGGAAAGGTGAAAGGAAGTGAGGGTATGTGAAAAGAAGTGAGGGGGGGTGAAAGGAATTAGGAGTAGGTGAAACGAAGTGAGGAGAGGTGAAAGGAAATGAGGGAAGGTGAAAGGAAGTGAGGGAAGGTGAAAGGAAGTAAAGGGAGGTGAAAGATAGTTAGGGGAGATAAAAGGAAATAAGGGGAGATAAAAGGATGTGAAAGAATTTGAAAGGCAGCAAAGGAAAGTGAAAGAAAGTGAGGAGAGGTGAAAGGAAGTGAGGGTAGGTGAAAGGAAGTGAGGGGAGGTGAATGGAAGTGAGGGGAATCAAAAGGATTTGAGGAAAGGTGAATGGAAGTGAGGGGATGTTAAAGAAAGTAAGGGGAAGTGAATGGAAGTGAGGGGTGGTAAAATGAAGTAAGGGGAGGTGAAAGGAAGTGAGGGGAGGTGAAAGGAAACGAGTAGAGGTGAAAGAAAGTGAGGGGAGGTGAAATGAAGTGAGGGGGGGTGAAAGGAAGTGAGGGGAGGTGAAAGGAAGAGAGGGGAGGTGAAGGAAAGCGAGGGGAGGTGAAAGGAAGTGAGGGGAGGCGAAAGGAAATGAGGGGATGTGAAAGGAAGTGAGGGGTGGTGAAATTAAGTAAGGGGAGGTGAAAGAAAGTAAGGGGATGTTAAAGGAAGTAAGGGGAGGTGAAAGGAAGTGAGGGGAGGTGAAAGGAAGTAAGGAGAGGTGAAAGGAAGTGAGAGAATGTGAAAGGAAGTAAGGGAAGGTGAAAGAAAGGGATGAGAGGTGAAAGGAAGTGAAGGGAAGTGAAAGGAAGTGATGGGAGGCAAAAGGAAGTGAGGGGAGGTAAATGAAAGAGAGAGAATGTGAAAGGAAGTAAGGGAAGGTGAAAGAAAGTGAGGGGAGGTGAAAGGAAATGAGGGGATATGAAAGGAAGCAAGGGGAAATGAAAGAAAGTGAGGGGAGGAGAAATGAAGTGAGGTGAGGTTAAAGGAAGTGAGGGGATGTTAAAGGAAGTGAGAGGAGGTGAAAGGAAGTGAGAGGAGGGGAAAAGAAGTGAGGGGTGGTGAAAGGAAACGAGATGAGGTGAAAGAAAGTGAGGGGAGGTGAAAAGAAGTGAGGGGGGGTGAATGGAAGTGAGGGGACATGAAAGGAAGAGTGGGGAGGTGAAAGGAAGTGAGGGGACGTGAATGAAAGTGAGAGAATGTGAAAGGAAGCGAGGGAAGGTGAAAGGAAGTGAGGCGAGGTAAAAGGAAGAGAAGGGAGGTGAAAGGAAGAGAGGGGAGGTGAAAGGAAGTGATGGGAGATGAAAGGAAGTGAGGGGAGGTGAATGGAAGTGAGGGGAGGCGAAAGGAATTGTGGGGAGGTGAATGGAAGTGAGGGGATGTTAAAGAAAGTAAGGGGAGGTGAAAGGAAGTGATGGGAGGTAAAATTAAGTGAGGAATGTGAAAGGAAGTGAGAAAAGGTGAAAGAAAATGAGGGGAGATGAAAGGAAGTGAATGGAGGTGAAAGGAAATGAGCGGAGGTGAAAGGAAGAGAGGGGAGATGAAATGAAGTGAGGGGAGGTGAAAGGAAGTCAGGGGAGGTGAAAGGAAGTGAGGGGAGGTGAAAGGAAGTGAGGGGTGGTGAAATGAAATAAGGGGAGATGAAAGGAAGTGAGGGGATGTTAAAGTAAGTAAGGGGAGGTGAAAAGGAAGTGAGGGGAGGTGAAATAAAGTGAGGGAAGGTGAAATGAAGTGAGGGGAGGTGAAAGGAAGTGAGCTGAGGTGAAAGAAATTGAGGGGAAGAGAAAGGAAATAAGGGGAGGTGAAAGGAAGTGAGAGAATGTGAAAGGAATTGAGGGAAGGTGATAGAAAGAGAGGAGAGGTGAAAGGAAGTAAGGGGAGTTGAAAGGAAGTGAGGGGAGGTGAATGAAAGAGAGAGAATGTGAAAGGAAGTGAGAGGAGGGGAAAAGAAGTGAGGGAAGGTGAATGGAAGTGAGGGGATGTTAAAGAAAGTAAGGGGAAGTTAATGGAAGTGAGGGGAGGTAAAAGGAAGTAAGGGGAGGTGAAAGGAAGTGAGGTGAAGTGAAAGGAAACGAGTAGAGGTGAAAGAAAGTGAGGGGAGGTGAAATGAAGTGAGGGGGGGTGAAAGGAATTGAGGGGAGGTGAAAGGAAGTGAGGGGTGGTGAAATTAGGTAAGGGGAGGTGAAAGAAAGTGAGGGGATGTTAAAGGAAGTAAGGGGAGGTGAAAGGAAGTGAGGGGAGGTGAAATAAAATGAGGGAAGGTGAAATGAAGTGAGGGGAGGTGATAGGAAGTGAGGGGAGGTGAAAGGAAGTAAGGAGAGGTGAAAGGAAGTGATAGAATGTGAAAGGAAGTGAGGGAAGGTGAAAGAAAGGGATGGGAGGTGAAAGGAAGTGAGGGGAAGTGAAAGGAAGTGATGGGAGGCAAAAGGAAGTGAGGGGAGGTAAATGAAAGAGAGAGAATGTGAAAGGAAGACAGGGAAGGTGAGAGAAATTGAGGGGAGGTGAAAGGAAGTGAGGGGAGGTAAAGGAAGTGAGAGAATGTGAAAGGAAGCGATAAGAGATGAAAGAAAGTGAGGGTAGGTGAAATGAAGCGAGGGGGGTGAAAGGAAATTAGTGGTGGTGAAAGAAATAGAGGGGAGGTGAAGGGAAGTGAGGGTGGTGAAATGAAATAAGGGGAGGTGAAAGGAAGTGAGGGGATGTTAAAGTAAGTAAGGGGAGGTGAAAGGAAGTGAGGGGAGGTGAAATAAAGTCAGGGAAGGTGAATAGAAGTGAGGGGAGATGAAAGGAAGTGAGGGGAGGTGAAAGAAATTGAGGGGAGGAGAAAGGAAATAAGGGGAGGTGAAAGGAAGTGAGAGAATGTGAAAGGAATTGAGGCAAGGTGATAGAAAGAGAGGAGAGGTGAAAGGAAGTAAGGGGAGTTGAAAGGAAGTGAGGGGAGGTGAATGAAAGAGAGAGAATGTGAAAGGAAGTGAGAGGAGGGGAAAAGAAGTGAGGGAAGGTGAATGGAAGTGAGGGGATGTTAAAGAAAGTAAGGGGAAGTTAATGGAAGTGAGGGGAGGTAAAAGGAAGTAAGGGGAGGTGAAAGGAAGTGAGGTGATGTGAAAGGAAACGAGTAGAGGTGAAAGAAAGTGAGGGGAGGTGAAATGAAGTGAGGGGGGGTGAAAGGAATTGAGGGGAGGTGAAAGGAAGTGAGGGGTGGTAAAATTCAAGGTAAGGGGAGGTGAAAGAAAGTGAGGGGATGTTAAAGGAAGTAAGGGGAGGTGAAAGGAAGTGAGGGGAAGGTGAAATAAAATGAGGGAAGGTGAAATGAAGTGAGGGGAGGTGATAGGAAGTGAGGGGAGGTGAAAGGAAGTAAGGAGAGGTGAAAGGAAGTGATAGAATGTGAAAGGAAGTGAGGGAAGGTGAAAGAAAGGGATGGGAGGTGAAAGGAAGTGATGGGAGGCAAAAGGAAGTGAGGGGAGGTAAATGAAAGAGAGAGAATGTGAAAGGAAGACAGGGAAGGTGAGAGAAATTGAGGGGAGGTGAAAGGAAGTGAGGGGAGGTAAAGGAAGTGAGAGAATGTGAAAGGAAGCGATAAGAGATGAAAGAAAGTGAGGGTAGGTGAAATGAAGCGAGGGGGGTGAAAGGAAATTAGTGGTGGTGAAAGAAATAGAGGGGAGGTGAAGGGAAGTGAGGGTGGTGAAATGAAATAAGGGGAGGTGAAAGGAAGTGAGGGGATGTTAAAGTAAGTAAGGGGAGGTGAAAGGAAGTGAGGGGAGGTGAAATAAAGTGAGGGAAGGTGAATAGAAGTGAGGGGAGATGAAAGGAAGTGAGGGGAGGTGAAAGAAATTGAGGGGAGGAGAAAGGAAATAAGGGGAGGTGAAAGGAAGTGAGAGAATGTGAAAGGAATTGAGGCAAGGTGATAGAAAGAGAGGAGAGGTGAAAGGAAGTAAGGGGAGTTGAAAGGAAATGAGGGGAGGTGAATGAAAGAGAGAGAATGTGAAAGGAAGTGAGAGAGTGAGGGGAAAAGAAGTTGAGGGGAAGGTGAATGGAAGTGAGGGGATGTTAAAGAAAGTAAGGGGAAGTGAATGGAAGTGAGGGGAGGTAAAAGGAAGTAAGGGGACGGTAAAAGGAAGTGAGGTGAGGTGAAAGGAAACGAGTAGAGGTGAAAGAAAGTGAGGGGGAGGTGAAATGAATGTGAGGGGGGGTGAAAGGAATTGAGGGGAAGGTGAAAGGAAGTGAGGGGTGGTGAAAATTAGGTAAGGGGAGTGAAAGAAAGTGAGGGGATGTTTAAAGGAAGTAAGGGGAGGTGAAAGGAAGTGAGGGGAGGTGAAATAAAATGAGGGAAGGTGAAATGAAGTGAGGGGAGGTGATAGGAAGTGAGGGGAGGTGAAAGGAAGTAAGGAGAGGTGAAAGGGAAGTGATAGAATGTGATAGGAAGTGTAGGGAGAGGTGAAAGAAAGGGATGGGAGGTGAAAGGAAGTGAGGGGGAA